>BQNB010026196.1:3324-58861 GCA_026074375.1 Tanacetum coccineum | reverse complement strand
AACGCGTTTATATCAATCATAAGACCTGTGATGATATTTTGTTGAGATACCTATTTTGATGGATTAAATATCCTGGTCGAACCGAGCCAAATTTTTTTTTGGTAGATAGAGAAGTGTCGAAACATCAAATTTTGCTGAATAAAGTTATCAGCGTCTTATTTAGAACTGGTTTATTAAATCTTAAATCTTTTCTTGGTCACACAATCGGTTACACACAAATTAAATCTCGGGACGAGATTCCTTTAAGGGGTAGGTACTGTAACAAACGGCAAATTTCGGAATTTTAAATGGCTATGCTACCCTTTGACTTTTCGGGTCCGACTTTACTTTTTGACTTTTGATCTTTTATTGTCACATAAAAACGATTACCGCGTAACCGGTAAAATTTTCGAAACATATTTTAATAATAAATCATATTTATTATTACACATCTCTCATGTGCAAATTTATTTTTAACTTATTTGACTTGAAAACGAGAAGATATATGTTATTTTTAAGTTGACTTATCAAAAACGACCCGCTAGATTACGTTTTCATGACTCGGACTCTAAAGCAATTTGATATAAAACGACATTCCGGACAACTTTTTAGTTTTGCCCGAGACCCGAAAACAAGTAGAAAATGACTGAAATACCCTGGCAAAACTTTTGAAAGCCGCACGCAACGCGTACCGACACAAAAATAATTAAATTTATATTTAATTATCACTTTTTATTAAATAAAAATATTTAATAATTTATTCAGAAACGTTTGTTAAAAACGTGAATATTTAAGTCAAAGTTTTAATCTTACGGACAAAGTTTGCCCGTGATACCATATGACTACACAAATAAATAATAGACATTTAAATACATTTTATAAAACATTTATTAAATTCTAGTCGTATAAATACTCATATTTCATGGAAAAATCATTTTGAATGCAACGGTGTAATTTTCGTGTTGTGAATAAATCGTTAACTAGCCTAAAAGAGTCCCGAACCGTTATTTAACAAAAAATACACTTTAAGTCCTTGTGGGAATATTTACAACTTTTACCCTAAACTATTTGAGACTTGCTATTTTGTTTTTCATACTTTTGGGTATAAATATATAACAATTAGGGTTACCATTCATTATTCAATAGCCTCCACACACACACTCCTCCTCTCCATATTTTTCGGCCACCGGCGCTGCCTCTGGCCACCCACAGCCGACCACAACCACCCTCTCCACTGGTCCCGATCTACCCCGATCCACCATCTTCACCATCGTCACTGATCACCTTTGACTCACACCTTTTATAATATATAATATATAAATATAAAATACTTATATAAATATATAAATAAAAGGGTAAGAATAAAAAAATCACAATTATAGTAATCCGGGAGTATGATTCCCGGGTCGTTATCCCCAACGAGGAATGCAATTGAAAGCCGAGAGTCGTTTTGAGAATTGATGCTTGAATGGGACAAAATTGGGATTGGTTTTCTAAGTCTATGGGAAATTTAAGGCACTAAAATTAATTAAGGCAACAAAAATTTGAACTAAAACGCAAAACCAAGATTCTAAAAACGCGCTAAATTATGAATTAATTCAAGTTAAAACCCTACAAAAGATTTTAATGCATGCAAACCTCAAATATGACTAAAGAAAATTTTCTAAAAAAGATTTATATTTTTTAGGCTTTTTAATAATTTTTTATGAATTAAAAACTAATTTAATCTATTAAAAATCCTAGAAAATAGCAAATTAATCACTAAAAATTCCAAAAAAAGGTTTTCTACTTTAGAAAGGTCTAAAATATGATAAAAATTAAGAAAACTATTTTTAACTACTTTTTATAATAAAAATCTATTTTCTAAAATTAATTTGAAAAGCTAAAAATCAAAATTAAAATCTAAAAGTGGTAAATATGATTTTAATGCTTGTAAACCTAAAAATATTTATTCTAAAACCAAAAACAATGTTTTTGTAATTTTCTGAATTAATTTTCTATTTTTTAAGAATTTTTAAAATTTTAACTTTGAAAAATAATTAAAAATAACAAATAAGTATGAAAAATTATGGAAAATTACAGGAAAATCCTAAGAGCTATAAAGATCCTAGGAAAAATAAATTGGTTAAGCTAGCTTATCGAATAAGCTCAGAAAAGCTCAAAATAAGCTGCGAAGTCTTATGGGCTTAATGGGCTCAAAAAGGTAATAAAGGAATAATGGGTGCAAAGGATGACATATGAGCTATTGTAGTAGAGTTGGTTGTGTGTGTGGGTTTAAAATGCTTGGTTGAGGGTGTTGAGGTCTCGAGTTCGAGCCTTGGCTCACTTGAGACTTCCACCTTCCCAAGTATTTTTGAATGCCAATTTTTTACAACTTTTTTAGGAGACTGAAAAATAAGCACTTTATGAAAAGACACTTTTTTATAAACCACAAATAAGCACAACAATAAGCTCTTAAAGGATGACATATGGCTTATTTGACTTAAAGGCTCAAAATGTTAACTGAAATACTTCCTTAAGCTCTAATATGCAATGCAAATTGAAAAATAAGCTCAAAGATGGATCCTTATGGCTTAATGAGTTATCACACTGAAAAGCTCTAACAATAAGCTACATTAATCAAGAATCAAAAAGGAGTTTGAAACACAAATAAGCCTTTAAAAAGCCTAATAAAAAGCTGTTTGTTTATTTTTCAACACTTAGAAAACCTTTTATAAAGGGCAAATAAGCACAATGAAATTAGAAATAAGCAAAGGCAAATAATAAGCTACACTAAATAAGCAACAAAGAACAAAAATAAGCAACCAAATAAGCCTAGAATGAGCTTATGAACTCAACAGTACTAACTTTTGAGTTAATGCTGCTGAGTAGCAACTTAAGACTGCTAGGCTATTTTCTAACTTAAATAAGCTAAGGCAAAGCAAATGGCTTAGATTATCTTATAGGCTAGTCCTAATAAGCCTGAATAAACAAAAATAAGCAAAGAGTTTAAGCTATAGAAAGAAAATTAGACAGAATACTTAAAAATCTATAAAGCTTAAGGTTTTTAAGCTAGAATGCAAATAAGCTTAAATAAACTCTAAACTGAAGGAAATTAAGCTAAATGGGACTTATACTAACCCAATAAGCTATACTAACCTAGAATAAGCAAATGCAATAAGCAGGTAAGCTTAAATAAGCTAATGAGCCTTTTGGCCAAAACTGATAAGCAAAAAGGCCAATAGGGACTTTTCTAGCTTAAAAATAAGCTAGCAAAAGGATCCTTATGGCTTAGTGGCTTATACCACTAAGAAGAATGGCCAAAAAAGCTACAATACAGCAACAAAGGAAAAATGCATTTTGAATTAAATATTGCACTTAAAAAAGCTTCATGAAAGGGCTATCTCACACAGATTCAACACTTAGACAAAATTTTCAAACTTTTGCAATCTTAACAAAACACCAATTTTGAGCTTAAAAATAAGCACACAAACAGATCCTTATGAGCTTTTAACCTACAAACAGACTGACTTTAGACCTCAAAGAACAATAATCAACACTCAAAAAGGAGTTTGAAATTCAGGATAAGCAACAATAAGCAAATGAAAAAGCATTTTCTCAAACTTTTTAAACACTTAGCAATCTATGACAGTTTTGGCAAAAACTCAAATCAACAATTGCAGGCTTTAGAGTTAAGTTCCTAACTTGTTTTAAGACTTGCATAAACACAAAATCATCACAAAAACTAAAGTTTCACAGACTTAATCAAATAAGCAGGTGAAAAAGTATAAGCTCGCAGATTCAAACTAACATGCTATTAAAACTTATGATTTTTCAGATTCCAACTTTAAGCAATGATCAAAAACATTGTTATAAGATTTATAAAATGAAGGTTTAATTTCAAAAATGGTCATAATAAAACAAGCAAGTACTAACTTTGGGTTAGTATGCTTTGTGCCAAATCAACCTTTTTAGTTTTCAAATATTTTTAAACTTGATTTTTTTTTAAGATTTAGCTAACTTTTCAAATACCAGATGTTTGACAGGGTAAATTAGGACACTCTTAAGCAATTTCAACAACAAATAAGCTTCTTAAATAAGCACACTAATCAAACAGTATTTAAGCTTTATAACAATACTGTTTTAAACTAAAAACTTGCACCTAACTCAAATTTAAACTATAAGCGAAGCTATTTAAGCAATCAACATATAATTATAACAGTAATAAGCATAAATAAGCACAGACTTCAAGCAATAATAAGCAGTAAAACAGTAAATAAGCTTAAAAAGTAAAAATGAAAACTTACAAACACCCTTGCTCAAAACAAGCTCTAGCTTGTCAAAAGACAAACTAGTAAGGTCTATAAGCTCTTCCTAAGCTAGCTTATCATCCAAAGAAGCTGAGGTGTTTAGAGGGGTGGAACTTTTTAGTATTTTTTAGATTTTTATGATTAAAACAGGAAATAAAAGAGATTAAGCTGTAAAATAAGGTTTGATTCAAAAGACCAAAAGCTTAGTGAAGCTTTTAGGTAAGATCTACAAGCTGCTTCATAGCTTTTCAAGGCTTGACAATTTATATAAAATGACAAACCTCAAACTTTTTATTAAAAACTTAAACTTTTACAAAGGAAAGGAAATACAAAATACTTTTAAAGGAAAATTACACTTAAAGAGACTAAAAAAAACTCTTAAAAAAACTCTAAAAAAACTCTCCTCTACAAATGGGATAAGCCCTCTATTTATAAGCCGGATGGAAGCATCTAGGTTCTTGCTTGGTTTTCTTGTGTGAGAGGATTTAGCAGTCATAATCTTGGCCATCTATTCATCTTGTGCTTCCTTAAATAAATAATAGCCCTTGGATATTGCCACGCAATCATTCCTCAATGATTTCCTTGGATTGCCAACGTGTCAGAGCCAAAAACGTCATCCATTGCATCATTTAAGCTTCTAGAATGTGGGTTTAAGTGGGTTTAACCTCAGGGTAAGTGTAACTTTGGGGGTGGAGGTAAACAGTAACAATGGAAGTGGGAGCGGGAAAAACGGGTAATTGTTTGTAGGGTGAGAAGTTTGGTGGATTGGCAAGAATGGTCCCTCCATTTATATGAGTATATTGCAACTTTAGTCTTTGGAGGTACAACTTTGGTCCCTGGAGTTTATAATTGGTTTTCACCGTTAGTCCTTAAAGGACTAATGGGGGTGTTATAAAGGGTAGTGGTGTTGACGGGAGTTATAAGGGTGATGGGTTTTGGCGTTTTGTTTGGGTCGGGGGTTATAAGAATATAAGTGGGCTGTCCCGGGCCCACTAGGTGAGTACGGGTGGGCCCACTTTTGGCAATTTATTTTTTCAGGTTCGGTTTTCGATGCTCTTTCTAATTCTACTTCCCGGGGTTGACTTTGACTTGACTTTGCTTTAATTTTGACTTCTCTTTCACGCTCTTTCCGTTCTCGTGCTCGGTTTTGTCGATTTGGCTTCTATTTTTGTCCTTTTCTTGGATATCCATTACCTGCACAATACAAACGCAAAATATACAAATACAATGTATTTTTGGTACGTTTTTAGTCATTTAAGTCCGGTTTTAAAGGTCAAAGGTATGTGTAATTAAACACATACCAGTCACCTTTTTCTGGCCAACGTCCGGCCACTGCCGCCGCCCCTCTCCACACCACCGCCTCCCTTTGCAGCACCACCACGCCACCACCACCACATTCACGACACCAATATCATCTCCACCATCCATCACCTCCGCAGCCCCACCACCACACCGACGCACCATCACCTCGTCACACCACCATCTCCACCCCACCATGGTGCGTTTGGTTTTAAATTGATGAGCACAAGGGGTGCGTTCGAGTTTTGATAACACCCAAAAGGGACTTGTGTTGTTTGACAGTACTCAAATAGGGTGGCGTTTGGCTTTCGATCTGCACCAAGGGGGGTGTGGTTTTAAACCACCAGCTTAGGGTGCGTTTGGTTTTAACCGAAACAACATAAGGTGTGTTTGGTTTGGCAGTTTCACTGAAAGGGTGCGTTTGGTTTGGTAGTTTCACCGAAAGGGTGCGTTTGGGTTTGTATAAACCACATAGGGTGTGTTTGGGTTAACAGAAAATTGAATAGGGTGCGTTTGGGTTAGCAGGAGGGGAAATCGTAATAGGGTGCGTTTTGGGTTAGAAAAAATCATATAGGGTGGTGTTTGGCGTTAACAGGAAAACGCATTAGGTGCGTCTGGGTTTTAGTACAGGACAGCACCAAGGGGTGCGTTTGGGTTAAAAGATAACAATAAGGATCTTTTGGAGTGAGCAGGAAAACCATAAGGGTGTGTTCGTGGTGAGCAGGCAAAACCATAAGGGAATTGTGTTTGGTGAGCAGAAAAAACTTTTAGGGTTTTGCGTTTGGTTTATATGAATTGATTAATAATCTATTTAACTAGATGTATATATATATATAACCTGATATATATATATAACCGAATTTAAATGGTGCTTAATGGTTAAATAAATGTGTTATATATTATTTGATCTTGTCTAATTATATATATTGATCGCGCGAGTATATTGCAACATAGTTTGATAAAAGAGAAAAAACAATGAATTTTGTAATAATGGGAAATGTCATATAAACGAATAGGTCATGTCAAAAATTATATAAATTTCTATACTTTTATAAATGAGATAATTATTTTAGCTAAAACCATCGAGGAAACGAAATACAAATTTATAAAATATTATTTTATATTTTATAATTGTCAACTAGAAGATAACATCATAACTGTTGTAAAAGCTTTACAAACATCGTTTAACATAATTTGTAACATTAAAACGCACGTTTACATCTATGCAAGAACTTTTTATTTAATTAAGTGGTGATATCCGAAAATGTGTCAAAACTATTTGGTTTAATTATTTACTCACACTTCTTATATAATAATTGCAAAGCATTATATACTTCATATTAATCTTTGGATGATTTGTCTTTGTTATATAATTCACGGTATGAGTTATATAATTGTTTATTTTTCATATGTAATATATACGGAATATATTATATGCGTTGCGTTTACTTTTTGATTTATTTTATTTAACCAACCACCAAACTATTACAACTTGGAATCTAAATCTTTTATCAACGTGTCGCGTTGATGTAACCATCAATCGGAAAACCCAAATATGTTATCCTATGCTAGTGGGTCATAGTCGTTAAGATAAACCGCAACTTCTTGGTCAAGTCATTCCGGTTTCCGTTTGTGTAGTGCTTAATATGTGCATTTCATCATCGAGGTGAGTTTATAGCCCCGTGTTTTACTTGTTTTACATATATTTTTGGGGTGAGAACATGCTTGTTTGCAAATGCATTTACATGGTTGATTACAAATTGGTTTACACACTCATTTACATAGCTCGCTACGAGATACATTACTTGACTTCATTTTTGGTCACAAATACATACTTTAATTTGGAAATGATTACAGATTAGCTTAAGCGGATTGAACGGATAACTACAAGTAAATGTCCGGGTGTTCTTGGAGGGGACACCTGCGAGGGGTACATATTCATTACTGCCCGGGTGTTCTTGGAGGGGACACCTGCGAGGGATACATATTCATTACTGCCAGGGTGTTCTTGGAGGGGACGCCTCCGAGGGGTACATATTCATTACTGTTCGGGTGTTCTTGGAGGGGACACCTGCGAGGGGTACATATTCATTTCCGCCTGGGTGTTCTTGGCGGGGACACCTGCGATGGGTACATATGGTTTTCATTACTGCCCGAGTGTTCTTGAAAGGGACACCTACGATGGGTACATAGTGCATCGGTTTCATGAACTTAGAGTAATCGTAATCACTCATTAAGCAATACATACTTGAAACATTTTGTGATGGTTTTAATTATCATGCCATACTTTGGAACAACTACGGTCCAACTTCATAACGTTACAATTTGGCCAGTGACTATATAAGGGTTGAAAGGTTTTATTACACTTTGCAAATCTTTGTTGCAACATTTATACTTAAACAAACCTATGAACTCATCAACTTTATGTTGACCATTTTAAGCATGTGTTTCTCAGGTGAATTAGATGCTTGGCTTACTTGATGTGCATTGGAGTCTAAATTGACAAGATTTCATTCATGGATTTCTACTTACATACAAATGATCAAATCTCGTTGTATTGCTTTCAAGCTTTTCATCGTGATGCAATTATGGGACAAATGTTATATCAATTTCAAGAAAATTAACGAGATTACTTTTCAAATAACACATTTTGAGGTCGTTCTCTTATACCTTGTGATGTTGTATTATGAAGTAACGCCCCCAGACATATTTCTGCTGTGACATATTTTTGGGGGTGTTACATCATATATGATATATTATAGTGTTATAGAAGTAGACTTTCAAGCAGATTATCATATATGATATTATACACAAAACTAACTTTTAATTACTCACTAGGAGATCACAGAGTTTCTTGTATTTTATTTTCAAGCACATTATCATATATGATATATTATAGTGTTACAGAAGTTGACTTTCAAGCAGATTATCATATATGATATTATACACAAAACTAACTTTTAATCACTCACTAGGAGATTACAAACTGCTTGTATTTTATTTTCAAGCACATTATCATATATGATATATTAAAAATACTTAAAACCTAACTTATATCATGTATGATACACTACATAAGTTTTTACAGTATGTTTAGGCAACTTATCATATATGATTTTTTCACTAACATGCCATATTATATCTGTTTAACGTAGAATAAGTCTTCGGCTTTGCCTCATGCTTTGCCTACACCTTCAGCAAAAGCTTATTCGTACTTTTACTTATTCAAACTAACTTCTAGTCTATTATTTCGTCTCTAAAATCACAATATCATCAACAAATTCTTTCTAAATAGTTTAACTTCTAATCACTTATTTTCTTCATTAAAGTCTTAATAACATCAACATACTCTATCTAAAACTTACTTATCATCTAACATCAGAATAACATCAAAATATCATCATTATTAACTATATAAACACAATAAATTGAAAAAAAAATCACAATATGTTCATCAAAATCTCTAGAAACATTAAAATATGTAGATGAAGTGTTTTATACCTGAATTAGTGATTTTAAGCTTGTATTTCATCAGCTTTTTACTCTAATCTTCAGCTTTAAGCTTAATCGTTAAGATTTGTTCTTCAACAACATCATCGAGATCTTCTTCTTTCATTTTTAATGCGATTCGTGGATGATCTTTGATTTGTGTATGTGTTTTAGTGTGTGTATTTTTGGATCGATGTAAAAGTATGTGTGTGTGTTTGATGAGAGAGAAAGAGAATAATATCTAGATCTAGATGAGATGAATTGGGGTGGTAGATGTGTGAAGGAAAATGAGTAAATGACGTAAATACCCCTCCACCCTTTTTGTTTTTTTAATTAAAATATCCTTTTAATCCCAGTCTTTGATCTATTTTAGATGGAGGGTTGGGATTGGTCCCTTCGTATCCAAGAAATGAAGGGTATCCAAAATAACTCCCCTCTCATTAATTAATAACTTTCTAAGACTCGGAGGATCAAAAGGTTGACAATAAATTTGAGAGAAAAATGAGTAAAGATTAGGACAGAATCAAAGAGGTGGAAGTGTATAACTGTGCATAGATGGAGATGTGACACAAAATGCAATTAAAAATTATTGTTGTGCCTATTAATCATGCATATTAATGTACCTAATGGTTTGATTGGTTGATTTCAAAAAATGATTCGTGAGAATTTAGAGAGAGAAAATGCATAATACAATTGTACAAGTGATTTATACATTAGGCATGTACTAGACGAGTACCCAGGCATAACGGCGGAAATTCATAGTGGCCGATAATTAACGACATACGATATTGTGGTAAGTGTTTCGTGTAACGTGAAAAAATCAAAATGTAATTGCAAACGATTATAAGATGCGATGATTCAATTGAAGAAAAAAATTCTTAAAATATATTAAACAACATATAAAAATATGTAGTGAAACTGAAAGTAAAACATTACATCAAAATGAATAAAATTATGGTTTTCATATATATTTTTCTTAATTTTCAACACTCAACAATAGAGTGTAAACTCTTTATGTATAAGTAAGCTCCAACGCCATTCCAATCTAACTGATCAAAGAACAAATTAGTATAAAATACATCTCGACGCAAATAAGATAAACGAAGATACATCTTTCTTATTAGTATAAAAAAGATATATCACCCATTTGAAAGTGTTAATGTCGACAGTCTCATGGCAACCAGTGAGCCTACGTTCATTTCCTTCACCATAAGCAGCAATGTGTTCCTTGTACCTCAAACCCAACTTTTAGATAGCCATCTTGATGATTTCGTATCCTCCATATTCCCTCATGGATTTTGTGCTGAAATTATCATTCCCTCATGGATTTTGTGCTGAAATAATCATGTGATGTGTAAAGATCATGATTTTGAATAGTAAGTTTTCAAATAGTTTACGTTAGTAGTTTCGTTTTTTACCTGTAGTTGGTGTGAGATCCATCATAACCGTGTTGATATCATCGGTGTCTGCAGCCGCAGATACGCGTGGTATGATCATTCAGCGCGTGCGTCAAAAAAGGTTTATGACTAATCACCATCCTGCAGTTAATGAACCACGGGTAAGTTATACAGCAAAACAAAACAAAAAACCAAATCTAAAGCACAAATCCAAACACCTCTTAAGTCTGAAATGTTCTTACGCTACACAATTTTGAATATGCGGATACATTCTGATCACACACACACATACGGGTAAGTTATGAACCGAAAAAAACTTGCATTTTTAGCACCATTAGCAAAGCTTGTAAGTTGTAATATACATGTTCAACACACAATACACTCATGACCAAAAGAACAAAAGTACATACATGCAGGACATCAAAATATTACCTGAAAATAGTATATACTTTCCATTACTCCATTAGTATCCATTATACCGGGTTGATTGAAAAGATGTCGTCATTGGTGTATGGTGTACCCAATCAAAGTCTTTTAAGGTCATAAAAGACAATTTACGTTTAAGAGATTAGAAAAAGCTTTAAACTGCCATTCCTAATGTTTGGCTATTCACAGTTGCGCTGTAACCGTAATGTACCTAATGATATGCGCATTGGTGTATCTCAGTTCTACCTGCATCAAACACACCAAAACTCGGGCACCATCAGAAACTCTTGTGCGTGCGTTGTGGAAAACTGCAGCACTGCCAACAGAACAAAACAAATAATCAGTACCAGTATGTATGTGTAATCTAACAACGTTAAGAATGTTTATTATTTATCGTTCATCATAAGTCTAGGATTCCATATTGGCAGTTAACAATGACTTATTAGTGTTTACCTATAGTCATGTCCTCACTAATGTAAATTGTAAATTTAGAGTTTCTAAAGTGATAATTACAAAATATGCATTATATGGTAGAATGAGGTACAGATGAATATCTCACATGTTGTGCGCGACGAATCAAACTTTAATTGTTTGAAAAAGCATACGTTTATCACTTCAAATAGGCATAGCCAAACACCCCTTAAGTACTATAAGTTTCCGACACACGAAAATAGAAGACTTTGAAAGGAGCAAAGTAATCCAGAGGATCTTGTATAAGATCAGACTATAATACACATTGAGATAAAATATATTTAAACATTAGTACTTAAACATAGTGAAATTCAAACCTTTATACAAAATGGCGCGACCGAAAACGCGTACCCTGCCTTCGAGATGTCCCCAATCACATACTCCTCCTCTTCCTGATACATAAAAAAATCAAACAACAAAACATGAATCATTAATTTTGGTATACTAAATAATAACAAAGGGATAGGAATTTTAAAATAGGAGACTGTAAGAGTACATACATCCGCTTGAGGTTCCATCTAGACGAAAACATCATGCATTCTATAAAAGATTTGTGAGTTGCTTGCATCTAGCTTTATGCCTTCCTTGGCACACTTAACCGTCTTCTTTCAAATCATCTGTCATAACAAAATAAGTATAAGAACCAACTTCCATTCAAATATATCAACATATTGATAGCACGTGATCGCATTTTAACATGTCTCTTGAGAACTGCAAGACTCCTTGTGTGCATAGGTGATTGTGGGAGAACCCTATTTGAAGGCGGGACACCAATTAAACTACATATCAAAGTCTTTAGCAAAAAAGTGGTAGGATACGATATTAGCAACAACAACAACAAAAAAGGATACTAAACTCAACATTTCAAGCAGCATACCATGATCCCAAGCAAAAAACATCGTAATGATAAGCAAGCGTGTTTTTGAGATTCTATGATCGAAAAAGTACAAGGTTGCTATAGAGCACTAAAAACGTGAAGTGATGGAACGTTTACCATACCCTGCAATTTGATAATACGAAGTAAATCTCAAAAACTAAAAAACCCCAAGAAATGAAACAATGCTATCTCAGTTTATCAATGAACCTCTACCTGTATTTTCTTTGTCAAAGCCTCCAAATCCTACTCGCATACCAAATCTATCTGTCATATTTTTAAGCAGAAATGAACATAAGTTAAACAAAGGTAATATATCACTAACTACAGTAGAAAATCTATTAGATGATAAGTTATTTGATTAGCTACCTTCCAATATTAGTTGATATATTTTTGGATGATTTGTTAGTCAACATGTATTTTAGAATGATTTAATAATCATGAGTATGATGATTGGATAATCATTATTTGTACATCCATCAATCTTAGATGTAGTCTAGTTGTCATTGGGCTCAAGCCTTTATATTTGTATCTATAAGTAGTGGTGAAATAATATATCATAACCTACGGGGTTTTCTATCTCCTTTCATGGTATCAGAGCTAGGTGTGATTCTCATATCTAATTGCCCGTAATGAGCCGCCATCCTCAACCACGTAACCCCGTCAAATCTCTCAATCTCTATTATCAAATCTCTCTATCTATATTTTCAAAACCCTAGTTGTCGGCCACCATAAGCCGCTACTAAATTTCAAAAAAAAATCTCTCATTTTCCTGTTATCATCACGTACGTTTTCCTCTCTTATGCTACTGATCTTGCTCAAAGATATACCATATGTATGATTTAGTTTTGTTATCTTTTTGTCTCATTTAATTTGAGGCATCTTAACATGCAACTATGACCCTATGATCCTGCTCTCTATCTAATTCATCTAAAGGTATCCTCTTTTGTTTCCATCTGCTTTCTTGCGTTCTTTTCCAAGAAAAAAAAAGAAAAGATGAAGTTTTGGGTGTTACAGCTTCCTACGCAAGTACACGATTACAACAATAATTAATAAATCATGTTTCTCGAAAGATAGAAGATTTATCGCCTCTTGCAAAGTTTAACTCAAGTTGGATCGTTCAAAGACCTCCCGCTCCAACTACGAGGGAGTATTAGATGATAAGTTATTTGATTAGCTACCTTCCAATATTAGTTGATATATTTTTGGATGATTTGTTAGTCAACATGTATTTTAGAATGATTTAATAATCATGAGTAGGATGATTGGATAATCATTATCTGTACATTCATCATTCTTAGCTGTAGTCTAGTTGTCATTGGGCTCAAGCCTTTATATTTGTATCTATAAATAGTGGTGAAATAATATATCATAACCTACGGGATTTTCTATCTTCTTTCCTTGTTCATTATAATACGATCTGCATACGCAACTTGTTCCACTGCTTCATTTACCACAAATCTTGGTTTCACCTCATTCAAATGTTGCATATCATGCTTACAGTCAACCAATGTAACAACTCCATCAAGTTTCACATACCGAGAAATTTGCTCATACATTACGTTTCAATGACTGGACCGCGCTTTGCAAGGCATGCAACACGTATATAACAAATTTCTTAAGTACTCAGATTTACACTCTCTTTGGTGCATCTGAAACTATGATGCTTGAATAATAAAGTATACATCTGTCGTAACATAACATACCTATGGTTTCAATAACTATATGATCGAACTTATCTCGCCTCTTTTTGACCAACACCAAAAGCATTGTGACAGGCTCACCACGAACAGTACAACATAAACAACCGTTATTAACCATCACAATATCCTCATTAGCCGACGAATGACTCGCAACCAATAAACCATGTCCATCAATATCCACCTCGCCAAACTACACAAACAAAACAGTCCCACAATCATAACTAATAGTCTAATACAAATTTAATAAACTCAATATAACGGATTTCTTATACCTCATTTTCGATAACCGCAATCCACTTGTCGTGCTGAGCTGTCAGTATATGATTCAATAAAGTTGTCTGTCATCCAAATAACAACAAATGATCAAAATCAAGTTGTCTGTCCCAATGAACAGCCTCCACTTTCATCACCGCGGCCGCAACCACCACTTCGACGGCATCTGCAATAGTCCCAATATCAAAAACCATAAAAAAAGTGAAAGTAAGAAAACCCCCAAATTATGACAATAACCTAATTTAAAGATTCAATTTTTATATAAATGAGACTGAATTTTGTATAAAAAATTTAGTACCTTTTTTTGTCTGGTGGGATCTTACCGACCAAAACCAAGAACGACACCATCATCAAGTAAACCAACAACGAATTCTGGTTTGATCTCAAGCACTTGACACCGCAACCAAAACCACCAGCCAAACCAACTACTCTAGAACAACCGGCCAACACCACCGAAACCATGTAAATTGGTGGTAGTGACGGCACATGTTGTCGGCAGTGGTGGCGGCGGAATTAGATTGGTGTGTGTGTTTTAGGTTTGAAAGAAAGAGATAAATGAATTAGATTGGTGTGTGTTTTAGGTTTTCAATTATAAAATTCAACATATGATTGATTGTTCAAACTGTGATTCAACATTGCCTAAAATAGTGTAACAAACATTTAATTTTTAAGACATTCCATTTATAGATAATGATTTTAATTTTTCCAATGTTTTTTAAAATAAGGATTTTCAACTTTTCTAGATTTTAACTTTTCTAGATTTTTAGTTTTCAAATTTTGGGTAAATCTCCTTTATAAGGAGTATAGATAAGGTGAACTTAATCCTTAATTAAGCATTAAATCATACACTATATAAATGGAATGTGTCGTGCAATATATGTTTGACGTTATACAATGTGAAATTTGGGTAACAATTTTATTTTATATTGTGAACTGAACCAAATTGTCATAAATATTATAAACTTTTGCCAATTAATAATATAATCCAAAAAAATTCGTATAATATAGCACAACTTCAAAGTTGATTGTATTATAAAAGGGAGCATTAACGTGTCACACATAATATTTTTTATTATATTTTACATCAATAATACCTAAAAACACGTTCATTTTACACTAATATATGCATTTAAACACCTTTTTTTTAACCAAATGAGTACTAAAAGTAGTTCTTACATTATAACACTATATCATAAAAATGAACATTTCATTTTTCTTACCAATTTTGATATGAATATTGATTATTTAGCATGAGTATTGATTATTATCATGAGATCTATGTTTAAAATTATCAAAGAATCCTTCAAAAAGCTACCTTTTCTTCTTTCTACATCAACTTCTGCTTGCGCATCCCAAGCAAGTGATCGGCTGACACATAAAGGAGGTCTTGTTTTCGAAGTTTCCGAGATGAACACCGAGAGATCTTTATCATTTTGATTTTCAGTTACATGAAACCAAGGAGATTCAGGTATGTAATGGACCTTTAGTTTTAAATGATAAAACTCTTTATTGACTTTGAATCTCTGATAGTGTTATATGCTTGGGAACAACCATTACTGAACATTTGGAATTCTCGAAGAACCATTATTTGCTGTCATATTCCCATTCTCCATCGTACGCGACAAATAGTGTAACATCATCTAGAACATAAAAACGATGGATGTAAATAAACATGCATAGTGTGAACTTAATCATCAAGTATTAAAGCATATATAAATGGAATGTGACATGTTAATCCTTAAGTATTAAAATTATTGTTGATGAACAGTAACCCAAAGTTAGTAAATGTTAATATTAGAATTCCCATTACAAGAAAATTATAATAAATAAGATAGAACATTAGGTTCATACCTTCACTAATGTCGTTGTTGTCACTGGTTGAGTACATACCTTCTTAATTTATTTAATATTATCTATTTATTATTTAAAAATTATAGTAATGTTTTTAAATTTTTATATTAATTATTATTTATTTTATTTTTAAAATTAGATTTATTATTATTAATAGAATTAATAAATTTGTTTTTTTCAATTCATATTTTTCCAACCAAACCACATAGATTTCACAAAATTCCAATACCCTTCGATTCCAATTCATTAACATTCCAATTCTTTAACATTCCAATTCCTTAAGATTCCAATTCCTCAAACACATTACAATTCCAACAAAAACATTCTGCGAACCAAACGCACCCTAATTGTATAACAATTTACCAAGAGGGTCCAGGGCGGGTCAATGAAAAACTATATTTTTTCTTTCACTTATTACCCATAATTAGTTTTTAGGGGTGTTTGGCTAAGCTTATATGATGGGCTTATGAGCTTTTTAGCTTATATGTGTCAAATAAGCCTAAACTAAGTGTTTGGCTAAACTTATATGAGTGGGCTTATGAGCTTATACAAGGGGGTTTTGATAAGCCACAAAAGTGTGGCTTTATTAAGTGGGGTTGGACTTATATAACATGTTGCATTATAAATTACAAATTTACCCTCAATTTACTTAATCTAACATTAATATTTTTCAACTTATGTCTCTTATAGTCATTTAACACTTTAAACTAAACCAAACATTTGAATTTATCAACTTATTAAATATAAGCTAATCCAAACACTCAACATGGGCTTATTAGCTTACGATATATAAGTCATAAGCCGCTTATAAACATAAGCATAAGCCCGACTCATAAGCCAGCCAAACACCCACTTATTTTTTTTGAAAACGAATGAGTAAACCCGACCCGTATGACCCAGACCCGTTTAGACATGTGCTCCTAAATGATCCATACCCGGTAGAGACGAAACCTGCTAAGACCCGTGACCGGACCTGACCCACTCATTTTGCCACCTCTAGTATCTTTCTTACAATTTGGTCTCCCTTTTTTGCATGTGTTTTCAGGCAATTTAAACAAAAGTCAACTTGTCTTTAGGGTGTTTGGTATAAAGTATAAACCCTAGCTATTGGAAATGAAATTAAACTATTAAAGAGGGAGATGGAGGATGATATATTAATAGATGAAACGGACCGGATTTCGCAGGTTCCCGAGTTTATCATTCATCACATCATGTCATTTTTGGACTCTCCAAAAGAGCGCGTTCGAATGAGTGTCTTGTCTAAGCACTTGTTTGCTATTACGGCCTCTAACCCTATTTTGGATTTCGATATCCGCAAATTTGAGAATTTCATACCATCCGAAAAAGGGAATTTCAGAGACAAGTTTTTCAAGTATGTTGAGTATACAACTTCCAGATTTTGCCAACAAAATGTCAGTGCACACACGATCAAACTCATTGCAGAGGTTTGGGATGCTGCACATGTAGATATTCTTGACAAATGTCTTGAATTAATTCTTACGAAAGGAGGCGTGCAAGTGTTGGTAATTGATATAAGGAATGGTATAAGGTACCGTGTGCCTGACCAACTCTTATCTGCCTCTTCATTAACATCTTTGACATTACGTGGTTGTCAGTTACCTTCAAGTCTTTGAAGCTGTTACGTCTTGAATGGCTCCATTTAAATGAGGAAGTAATCAAGTATCTGACCACTAATTGCCCTCTTCTTGAGGAATTAATTGTTAGATTGTGCTATGGTTTTAAAAGATTTTCTGTTTATGGACTTCAAAATCTTTAAAAAGTTGAGATTGTCAGTGGAGTTGACAATGAAGCTCCAAATTCATTTGACACTGGAGTTGAGATAATAGATATTGAAGCTCCAAGTTTACGTGATATTTCTGTAACGAATCAGAGAAGACGTGAGGCACCACATATGAACTTGGCTTCTTGCAAAAAGCTAACAACATTGACTTACAGCGCTTCTATCCCCTCGAAATCGGGAGGGCTTTCTGACTTATTATCCAATGTCCCTTTGATTCAAAATTTGATTTTGAGCCTGCCCTATAATTGCAGGAAGCTGAACTTGTCAAGTTCTTCCTTGAGGAAACTTGTGTTAATTGAGAAGTCTACATTGGAAGAAATCGATATTAGTACCCCCAATTTGCTTTTGTTTAAATACCATGTCCATATGAATCTGCCAGCCCTTGTGGTAAGAGAATCACTCGAGCCAACAGCACGAATTGAAATTTACTCTAATTATTGTGTTAACCGTCATTGGTTCCAGAAGCTGAAGCAAATTTTGGACAATAGAAATGGTTTCAAAGCTTTAAAGCTGCAAGTTTGTGCGGTATTGTATTTACCTGATTTGTTTATTTGATAAGTCGTTTATGTCTTTGTAGTTATTCCTTAGCAATGATTATAAGATGACCCTAACACTAAATTGTATCTTTACAGGATTTCTTTGATGCTAAGATGCTAAAGGTGACTCAGTATCCACAAAATGAACTCGAACATGTTGAGCAACAACTGAGAAGCATAGGAGGATTATCGGCTATTAAAGCTGTTGTGGATGCTATACTTTGGTGTTGCTGTCCTCGATCTTTAAATTTAACTCCGTGCTTTCACTACATTGATTCTGCAGAACGGAACCAAGCTGTCAAGGTAATAGTTGCATGCACTATCTCAATGAAATACTACTCGTTACATTTTATTATATGTATTTCTAGAACCCAATAAAGCTTTCTTTCGATCCTTTCTTCAAGCTGCTGTTACGTAGAGTTATTGAATTTCCCTACAAGTAAAAGTATCTTGTTATTTATTTTTCTTCAGTTTATGTATGAGAAGCTACTTCAACAAGAGGATGAAGGCCAAATTATTATTCAGATGGCGTTGTCTTCTTCTTCGGAAGCCGAAAAGCACTTCAGTGACTTGAATTCATTGTTGACATCATTACCTCGTATAGGACAAGAACACACAATCACCTTCACAAAGGAAGAAGGTTATAACACATTCCCTACTTCTCTTGTTTATGATCAAACAGCTGTCTAAAAAGGGCGGGATAATCGTGGATGTGGAGATTTTGTGATGCAGTGGTTATCAGGGAATGTACGTTAAGTATGAAAGTTGCAAGTATAAGTGAAGACTTGGGTTTTGTGTTTTGAACAAGTTGCAATGAACCTTTCATTAGTGTTGTACTTTATGATATTAACATATGTAATGATGGTTTTGAACGTCGGTAGTGAATTCTTGACTATGTGTATTGTGGTTTTGTTGCATTACGGTAGTTCAGTGTTATTGTCCTGAGTTGATAGTTAAACTTTGTTTCCTTTGACTGCATTTTCATTTTAATATCTGGTGTTATAAAATGTTCTTGCATGTAAAAAAATTAGTTGATGTTTGGGGAATGCTTTTTAAAGGAATGACTATTGACCACTTTTTGTGAATTCTTTAACATATGATCCAATGCCTCTGATCTATGATGGATGTTAAAGGCTTGACCCAAGTGCACCAGGTAGGATATGCAAATACAAACAGTACATATAAATTGATAACCATGGACTGTTGTTTGTTTCTCTACTCATCATGCCTGATTTGCTATAGATTACAGTATATAGAATTTAACATAATCCGAATTTCTAACTTTTCAAATGAGTAACCATAATTGTTGGAAAGGTTGTGTTCAGCATGTCCTGAGTTTTGACTAGTTTCGAACTGTATAAAGATTACCTGTGATCAATGCAAACCAACCCATCAATTTACCACCTCTGTATAATAGGGAACTCAAATGTGTGAGATTTTATTCATTTGAATTCTTATTACAAACCAACCAAAATCGCAAAAACACGCTACTAATTTACAAGTCTCTAAATCGCAAGAAAACAAACCTAATTTACCTTAGTCAACAACACATCATTCACTATTCATTAAGCCTGCTTCTTCTTCTTTTCCAAATACTTATAATTCTTCTGAAACTCCAAGATTCCCCAAACCACCTCCCACAACCCCATCTCGGGCCACAATGCTTTAGGCGAATACAACAAGCAATTTGTCGTTTGCCACAATAAGAAGTTACTCAACCTTGTCTCACCTGAGCTCCTAACCAATATATCAGGGTCAGGAGCCACTCCCATATACATATGCTTATCTATATCCACCACATTAATCTTCGCATGACCATCTCCATTACTATAGTCCCCATTCCCACTTCCATTCCCATTCATCACTCGCGTCCCGTCACTTTTTTCTTGACATGATTCATAAACGGCTCGTGGGATTTCATGGGAAGAAGTATATGCAACACATACTAAAAGATATGTGTTTGTGTTCTTAGCAGTTGCTTCCATTGCCTTCTCAGCAGCTATCCTTACAGGTTCATATAATCTTTTCAAATCACCAATAAAAAGGACTCTAACACCATATTTATTCACAAGTGTTAGTTCTTTTAAAAACCCTTCAATTTTTTCTTGCATTAACTCCATTACATATTGGACTTCATCCGGGCGTCTATTGAAATTGTCTAGACTAAACGCATAGACTGTTACGTATTTAACGCCTACTTCATAGCAGTATTTTAGTACAGACATGAGTGCTAAGAAGCCAGCTTTGTGGCCAGCACCCTCTTCAAGTTTCCATTTTTTGGCAAACCTTCGGTTTCCATCCATGATGAAGGCGATGTGTTGTGGGACTGGGCCGGATGAAATGACACGAAATAGGAGCTTTCTTAAGGTGGAGTTTAAGCCTCCTAAGAATCTGGTTATAGTGCCATCTGATCTTTCTTTTTCCATTTGTATCCTGTCATTTATCGGCCAAAAATGTTGTTAGAAACGCCAGTTTCTGTGTTAATAATTATTTGCAAAAAATCTTGGCTGCTTAGTCTTGTGGATTAGAATCAGATTTTAGTCTTTCTTACAAGATATTACTAGTCTGAGTGTGATTCACATGTTTTCTAGATTTCTTGTTTAAGACATATTTTAAAAGCTAAGTTGTTGATTAACGATTTTTCTAGAAAAATTATATGTAAAGTTATACAGTAAGTTTTAAGGGTGAAAAGTGGTACCTTTAACTTGACCAAAAGGAATTCCTACTACCTTATATGTCCGCGCGTTGTTGCGAGACATTAATTTTTTTTTCTATTATTTTTTTTGGCTTAGCGTATGGCGGTTTTTCATCGTATAAGAGTTGGACCTTCCGCGCATTGCGGCGGGGCCTGTTTTTGTGCGATTTGATTACATAGCCCGCGCGTTGCCGCGGGACATAATTTTTCGCGAATCTGTTTCGAATGAATATTGAGTGGAAATGTGTCCACGCGTTTCGGCGGGGCTGACTTGTATGGAACACACGTTTTTTATTTCACTAGAGCATTTTTTTTAAAAATCACGGAATTTGAATGGGAGCATTGTCGTTGGGGCGAGCATATTATTTTTTACTTATTATTTGGTTAACAAAATATATGGCATTCATATTTATATAATATGACATGTACCTGTAATCATATACTAAATCATTTACTTATTAAAGTTCGTAAACGTTAACGGGGCTTCAAAGACGAAAACGGCGTGGCTTGGATTTTTTGGCGACCGAACGACTTTTATGTATATAAATATACATATGAATGTTAAATATGTTTTTAAATACAGTCGTAAATGGGAAAAAAAATATAGGTTATTTAGTGCGATGTTAAACTTCAACATTTTCTACAAAATCGTACGTATGTCAGAAGCATTGCAATATTTGGCTCATTTTGTTCGCATTTCGAAGATCTTTCCGTGTGTTTTTTTTATCTGAATAAATCGGTAGATATGTGTTATATATTTGATAAATAAAGTTTATTATATAAAAAAGTCGTAAATAGGTAAAAGTTGAAGTTCTCTTTTATGATTTTTCTTTCTCTTTATTGGGCCCGAATTTTTTTTTTTTATTTTATTGATCTTGTTCTTGAAGATTATGAAACAGATACGTATACATGTAGCAATATATTAGACTTTGGAGGGAAATGTGGGCCGGGGGAATTAGTCCAAGTAAAAACAAAAGAATGGGCTATAGCTAAACGTCGTCGTTTAAAGCCAGTTTATCATATATATATATATATATATATATTAACTCAACACTTAACTGTTTTTTTCTTTCTAAAAATCATTTTAGTAAAGTATTTTGTAATAAATAATTTATAATAAAACTTTGACTAAGTAAATATACTTTTTTGCCTAAAATTTAATTATTTTTTATCCTTTAAAAATTAATATATAATTTAAAATAATTATTTATAATATAAAGAATATATACGTACCATTGATTTTTAAAATACTTCTAGCGCGCTACTTTTAGTATATCTTCATATTACATTATTAAATCTGTGTTTCAAATAATTTTTAGATCAATTTATAACTAACTATATAGGAGTTTTGTAATTTTCAATTTAAGTATGCATATGAAGAAATAAATAGTCAAATTATTTTGGTCTCAAAATTATTTGAATTAAACACTTGTGTATATAATACATATATCTATATATCAAAAGTAATGCGGTCAATTCACTTTTTATAAATTATTATTCAAATATATATTTATTCTCAATAACTAAATTTAATATTATATTAATTAAAAGAAAATTAAAATTCACTATATTTTAAAAACAAATATGATTAATTATCCTAAATTTAACTATAAATCATTTATATTAAATTAGTCCTTAGTAAATTGATATTTTAGCATAAATTATTGAGTTAATTTAATACAAGATAGTAGTAATATTTGGCCTTTGGCTCAGATGGTATCATTCCCCCTCCGTAAAAGCTTAGTTGACCGGTCATAGAGGGTCTATTGTAAGAACGACCAGGGTTCGAACCCAACTCTTGGCTAATTAGGTCGCTAGGACAGGAGCTCATTGTCTGAGGCCGGGTCCTTAGGGAAGGGTCCGGTTGGCATCAAAAGATGCATGGGGTCAGGGTGTTCCCACCGATTTACACCTTTATTGTAAGATAGTAGTAATTAAAATTTGCTAAGTTCGAAGTACTATTTTGCACCTTTAAAAGTTCAGAATACTAAATATTCAGTTTGCCAAAGTTCGAGGAACTAAGTACCTTTTAAGAATAAAAGAGTGCAACTAAGGCGGGACGGTAAAGGAACAAACTCACCTAGGTGAGTTTTCAAGTCGCGCGCGACTTCTTTCTCACCCCCCAAAACTCACCTTGATTTTCATGCCTTTGCGGTGAGTAACTCAAAGAAAGTAGGGCCCTCTTTTTTTAATTAATATATTTTATTTTGTTGTGAGTATTTAGTGAAGTATATTTTATATAAAGTGAGTATTTTAATGAAGGATAGGGATCCTCACATGTTCAATTTGAACATGGGAGAGTAAAGTTGAGTTTGTGTGAGTGAAAAGTTTATTATTTTATAAAATTGAGGCCTCACAATATATTATTTATTTATTTCTTCACTCACACAAACTCAACTTTACCCTCTCATGTTTAAATTGAACATGAGAGAATCCCTATCCTTTAATGAAAGGTGAGTTTTAGTTGAAATGTGAGTTGCTATACGGTTGAAAAATGAGTTATAGTGAGTTTTAAAGTTGGTGGGGGAAAGCTAATGTGACGCTGACGTGTCAGATGAGTTTGGATGCCTTATACCATCCAGCCTAATAGGAAATACAAATTAATACTCTGTAGTTTGTACTATGTAGTCATGATTTGGTCTTATATAAAGTTATGAACAAAATAACTTATTTAGAGAAAAAGTGAATTAAAAATGTGAACTTTTAATGTTTTATACAAATAGTAATGGGCTAATGACTTAAAAAGTCATTTAACTTGACATTTTTTGTCTTTGTGTGTAGTTATCTTATTTTTTTCCCAATATGTCATCAAACTTTCAAAAGTCGATCATTATGTGTATTTTGTGACCATTTTACCTTTATTTTTTCTAAATTTTGAAGGGCAAAATGGTCATTTTACATGTCAGAATGGTCACAAAATACACACAATGATCGACTTTTGAAAGTTTGATGATATATTGGGAAAAAAATAAGATGGCTACACACAAAGATAAAAAGTGTCAAGTTAGATGACTTTTTAAGTCATTAACCCAATAGTAATTAGTAACAATCATTAAAAAAAACAAGAATCAGTTTTAACGACGAAATTTAACTACCTAAAAATATTATCTATACTATTTTGAATGTCTCCGATAAGACTTGAACTCGCAACCTTTTTGTTAATAGGTTAATTACATATCACTAGAGCAAACGACTTTGGTCGAACCACTAACTTAGGGAGTGTTTAAAACTTAGAAGTGCGTTTGGAGATTAAAATTTTCTGCTTCCTCGGATTGCAAAACGCGTTAATCATTTAAAACTGATGATTATGGCCCAAATTAGGGTCATCGCAACATATCAATTTACTTTGTACTGTTTCATTGGTCTCCGTTTGTTGAATACTTATGCAAAACTTGCGATACAATAAAACTATAAAAGTATCGAAAGATGCAGTCATCATGTCTAAAACAGAAATGATTAAAATCACTTTCAACATGATTAAAAAACATAAGAACATATCATTCCAACAAAACAATACAGTACTTAAAAAGACTTACAAAGAATTATCCGTTGTAACGATTGGATTGATCACTTCCATCTGAAATTCTGAATCAAACAAAAAAATAGAGGCGCTAAATCAGTTTATCGATATCAAAAAAATAAGAATGAGATCATATGACATAACCAGAACATAAATGCATGAAAATAGAAAACCATACTAAGAAGAGAGGCTAGTGACTTGTGATGATTGAGTGAGTGAAAGAGATTATGTTGACATAATTTAGTGGAGGAGATTGTTGATATATAGCAATGGAGACTGATAGAAGCTCGTTTGAAAAAGTTTGTGATCGATATTTATTTCAAAATTTTGAAAGACAAAACGAATATCAGACACAAAATAAATAGATTAATAAGTGTGGAAATTTGCTTATTTAATTTTTTCAAATACTGTACCTTTTGGCCTAGCGTTATTTGTGGGTGAATACATGTTTGTGAAGTATTTGATCTCATATACTGTGATAGTTTAAAGTTACTAGAATAGATGATCAATTACGATGCATTGTTGTTTTAAATAACGAATAGTAAATGACAGCAGTAAAAGTAGTACGTACTCGTACCTTTTTGGTTTTTTCACTAATTTAACGATTTCCATGTTTTTTTTCACCTTGCACGTGTTTCATCACTTTCTTTTACTACTACTACGTATATCTTTATAGTTTTGATTTGAGCCCATGTTTGGATTCTTTTTGCACATATTTATGTTAAGGGTGTTAATCGGTTCGGTTATCATGTTCTTCGGTTTATTCGATTCGGCTAGTTTGGTTAACATTTTTTCTGGGTATAACAAAAAGTCGAACCGAATCGAATTCAAATTGAATTAAACTAAACCGAATAACCCGAATTACATAATTTTAATTATTTATTTTATTTATTTATATAGATTTTTAGGAAAAAAAAAATATTTTAAGCTTAAAAAGTGTTATATTTAAACTAAGAAAGAGTTTTAATATCTTTTTTTTATATAAAAAATATATATATTTATATGAATTTGATTTTCGGTGTGGAATCGACAAATCATATTTTCTTTCAATGCGTTGTAGTGAGACAGATTATGCGTAAGATATCTTCTTGGTGGAATATCGACTATTCGGATGTGAATTCTTACGAGGAATGACGAGTTTGGTTGGTTTCTATTCGGATTCAATCCAAACTCAAAGGCGTTCTTGAGGGTGTATACTATGGTTTGTGGTGGTATATGTGTAACTTTCGCAACAAGCTTCTGTTTCATAAGAAGATCCCTGAAAAGGCACTGATATTTGATAATTTAGTTTTTAGTTCTTTTTATTGGTGTAAATTCAGATGTAAAGCGTCATTCAAGTGGGACGATTGGCTTAAGAACCTTTATATTGTTCTTGTTTGATCTAGCTCCTTGCTAGTGTTTTAATAAATCGCCGTTAAAAAAAAAACGAACACCCAAATTTGACTTTTAAAAAGTTATATGGTTTGTCACTTTACGTTATAAAGTGAAGAAAATGCATCCTGAAATAATATTATTGCGAGGTCTATGAAATCTAACTAACGATTGTCAAATTTTCCTGATAAAACAAACTTATTTTTAGAGTAAATTGCATAAATCATTCTTAAGGTGTAGCAAAAATGCAGGTTTTGTGCTAAATAGTTTATAAGTGCAGAGATCGTCTCAAAATGAAATCTTTTTACATATTTTGGTCCTTGGAATCAAACGTTGCTAAGTGGATTCCGTTAGAACTTACACGCTAGTCTTTTTGGACAACGACCGTTGCATCGTTCATCCTTTAATCTAACAACCGTTTATAATTTAAAAATTTTTGGTTTATTTAAAGTTTTTTGAATTTATATATGTTTTTTTAATATACGTTTTTACATACACTTTTATACCATTTTTTATACGTTTTTATACACTTTTTATACGTTTTTAAATACTTTTTATACCTTTTTGTATACGTTTTTATATACGTTTTTGTATACACTTTTTATACACTTTTGTATACGTTTTTGTATAAGTTTTTATATACGTATTTTTTTTGTATACCTGAGTTTTCGACTCGACATTGCGAACCGACTAATCCCAGGGCGACTTCCTTTTTGGATAGCTCGGAGTCGGCGCAGGTGAACCTTTATGGCCAATGGAGATTAATTTTCTCCCCCAGGGTTCGAGCCAAGACCTCTAGGCACTTTCGTCCTAAGAGGCTAAGTCCTTACAGCTGAGTCACCCCCGTTGGTTATTTTTTATACGTTTTTGTGTATGTTTTTTTATACGTTTTTATACACGTTCTTATATACTTTTTATACGTTTTATATGCTTTTATACAAACGACCGTTTTTATATACTTTCTATACGTTTTTATATTAGTTTTTGTATACGTTATTATACACGTTTTTGTATACGCTATTAAATACGCTTTTATATACATTTTGTCCATGTTTATGTATACGTTCTTATATACGTTTTCATATACGTTTTTATACACGTTCATATATACTTTTTCTACGCTTTCGTATACGTTTTTTTATACATTTTTATAAATACGTTTTGTATACGTTATTATATAGATTTTTGTCCATGTTTATATAAACGTTTTTGTATACATTTTTATATACTTTTATACGTTTTATATGCTTTTAAACAAATGGCCGTTTTTATCTACTTTTTATACGTTTTTGTTTACGGTTTTGTATACTTTTTTATACACGTTCTTACATACTTTTTATCAAGGTTGAAAAAATCGTGAATCGGTAGTCGGCGGCCGACCTCCTTGTAGCTTGTAATCGGTCTAGGCGGGTTTAATCAATGATTAATCGGATTGCCATTTTCAAAAAGTTTTGGGTATTTTCAGCGAGTTTTGTGTATTTCCAGCAAGACTTTCCATAAATCCTAACTTATAATAGATATAAACAACTATCATAAGTGATTAAAACATGTTTACGGCGAGTTTTGAGTATTTCTAACAAGATTTGCAGGTTTCCAGCAAATTTGACCACAACTGACCGTCTTTGACCGCCATTAACCATGGTTGACTGATTGTTTGACCGATTAATGGGCCACAGAAAGGTTAGTGGCCCAATAGCACCTAGGCGGCGATTAATCGTCCTTGTATGCCTTTTATTGCAACACTCCTTTTTATACGCTTATATATACGTTTTTATATACGTATAAAATGTATATAAGTGTACAAAAACGTATATAAAAACATTTAAAAAAGCGTATAAAAGACGTATACAAAGACGATAAAACACGTATACAAAAACGTATATAAACGTATTAAAAAACGTATAAAAACGTATACAAAAACGTATAAATATATATAAAAAACGTGTATAAAAGCGTGTAAAAAGTATATACAAACGTATATAAATATGTGTAAGAACATGTATAAAAACATATATAAAAAGTATATATAAACGTATAAAAATGCGTATAAAAACGTATATAAAAGTGTATATAAAAATGTATTTGTTTTTATTAAAACATATATAAAAAATAGAAAAACTTTAAATAAATCGAAAATTTTAACATTCTAAACGGCTGTTAGTTTAAAGGATGAACGTTGCAACAGTTGTTGTCCAAAATGACTGACGTGTGTAAGTTTTAACGGAATCCACTTAATGCCGTTTGATTCTAGGGACCAAAATTTGCAAAAAAAGTATTATTTTGAAATGATCTCTGCACTTACAAACTATTTAAGACGAAACTTGCATTTTGATCAAACTTTAGAAACGATTTATACAATTTTAAAAATACTTATTTGTCCAAACACGATTTTCTTGTAAATAATTCTTCTATCCCAAAAAAGCAAGAATGAATGACACAACACGCAAGCACCACACGATAGCGGTGACTGAAATACATTTCGTATAAACTTAAACCAATGCGAGTGATCCAGTGATAACTGTTTAGCCTTTAGGGCGAGAAGTGCTTAGAGGTCTTGAGTTCGAACCATGAGGAGAAAATTAATTCTTCATTGGTTACGGAGATTCACCTGCCTTGACTCCGGGCTATCCAAAAAGATAGTCGGCCCTGGAAATAGTCGGCTTGCAATGTCAAGTCCGACACCCGAATTATAATAAAAATGACAACAAGTAATATTTTCATACAATTATTTACATTCACCTGCCTTTACATTTCATTATACATATACTTAAAGAAAAAGTAATACGACGTCGTATTACTATGGGTTGCTACAGTAGCCTTTTTTTGGGCTCCCAACTTTGGGCCGGCCCATTTGATTTTTTTTTTTTTTTAATTAGGCAATGTAAAAAAAATTGCTTGGTACAAAATAGGAAAAAAAATATACAAAAGTACTGATTTACTCAGATAAAAAAATACCCGTGACATGAGGCCAACATATAAGCCCATATAAAAACACTATTAAACATGAGACCGAAAAAATAAACCCGCATAAATAAAAATAGAAAAAAATAAAAATAAAATTTTAACGCAAAAATAAACCCGCACTATTAAACATAAGCCGAAAAAATAAACCCGCACAAAATACAATAAAAAAATGCCATGCAGTAACGCGCGATTCTCCTTTAAAGCACACGTTCCCATAAAATTATATTAAAAAAAACCCCGTATAGGCAAAAAAGAAATCTTTAAATATAAGCCCCACACATAAGCCCATATAAGAAAAAAAACAAATTATTAACATAAGGCCGAAAAAATAAACCCGCGCAAAATAAAAAAATAAAAAATAATAATGCCCCGCAACAACGCGCGAAAAATTAATGGTCCGCAGCAACGCGCGGATAATCCTGCTTGTTGTCATAATGTCTATGTCATACATTGTTTTGTAGAAAGTTATTTAAGGTGCATTTCGTCGTGTCGATTCCTAACATGTTGATAAGAACACACTTTCCTATACACATACGACTATATAAGAATTATAACTTAATAGGACCTTATCTTGTGTAGATGAATATGATTTTCATAAGCATAATTTTTAATAAACTTAAATAAAAAAGAATTACATCATTTCAGAGTTTTCTATAAGATTTGATTTTATAAAAAAAATTAAACCAATCAGAACGTTTGATTTGGACACGTTGGCAAAATCGTGCGATTTAAAAAAAATCAAAATTGAATTCAATCGGATCAAAATTGAAAATTTTGTTGGAACATTTTGGCGGGAAAAAAAAGACACAAAAATATGTGTATCAAATTTGTGAAAACAAAACGTTAAAAAATATGAGGTAATTAATAAAACTTAAGTGGTTGAACTTTAAATAAATAATATGAAGTTAATTGTAAATTTATAAGTTTTTATGTTTTTTAATAACTCCAAAAAAATAAACAAATAACCTTTTAAACTTTGTACCCCTAAACTTTAAATTTTAAAAATACAATATATATGTTTATACGAACGAGTCATGTTTTTTCTCTTTATGAGTTTAAGTAAGAATATCCCCGGAATTTTTTTTTACTATATGGGTTCAATAAGAACTTATTGTTATTTCATTTTATAAGTTTATCAAATGCGAAAACGGGTTTTAATATTAGATACAGCTAAATTATTATTAACGCCCAACAATGTAAGAGCATCTCTAATGGAAAAAACCAAGAATAGGTTTAGTCTTGCTATTTTAAGGCATGGCGACTACTAGTCTTAGGCTGTGTTTGTTTTTGCAAAAAACATCTGAACCATGTCTGACATCTGACTAGTCAGACGCGGTCAGACGTCTTAGTTGTTTGTTTTTTTTTCGAGTGTCAGAGGCAGGGTCAGATATAAACATTTGATCGGATCAGAGTTGGGGAGCGGGTCTTACTCCCTCTGAACCTTGCAAAATATTGACCGCCTCCCACCTCAAAACCCTTTAAACCAACAACACCTTCACCCAATATCGATCTTTGATATATACAAACTTACCTGACTGGGAAAGATAACCTCAAAACCCTTTATATCTCTCTTTACACTAGTGTTTTTTTAATCGTGGGTTTGAGAAAAGAGGTACTTGATCTTTATTTCATGTGTTCTGATATTAACTTCAAAGAAACCAAAGGTTAATTAGAAAAGTTTGGTGGCTGCTTTTGTTTGACGGAGTATAGGAAGGAAGCTGTAAAATGGGAGTAATTTTAGGTTAGACAGTTTAAGGTTAAGGTTTAAAGTAGTGTGTATAGTGGGCTGGACCTGCTAGAAACAAATGAAGAAACAAATGACATAATATTAGGTTGGGATATATAAATGTTAAAGTTGGGCATAACTTAAAGTAATTATACATATACTTAAAGTAAAAGTATTACGACGTCGTTTCCTCCATTGTGCTACAGTACCGGCCCATTGGGCTCCCAGTTTGGGCCGGCCCAATTTTTTTTATTTTTTATTTTTATAAATACGCAATAAAAAAAATACTAAGCACAAAATAAAAATAAAAATTACAAGAGGACTGATTTATTCAGATAAAAAAATATCCGCTACATGAGGCCTAACACATAAGCCCATATAAAAAAATAAACTATTAAACATGAGACCGAAAAAATAAACCCGCACAAAACAATATAAAAAAAATTGCTCCATACAACATAGGAATTATTTTTTACATACATATGCTTAAAGTAAAAGTATTACGACGTCGTTTTCCCCCATGATGCTACAGTACGCTACAGTACCGGCCCATTGGGCTCCCAGTTTGGGCCGGCCCAAATTTTTTTTTTTTTATAAATACGCAATAAAAAAAATACTAGGCACAAAATAAAAATAAAAATTACAAAAGTACTGATTTATTCAGATAAAAAAATATCCTCTACATGAGGCCCAACATATAAGTCCATATAAAAAAACAAACTATTAAACATGAGACCGAAAAAATAAACCCGCACAAAACAATATAAAAAAATTGCTCCGTACAACATAGGAATTTTTTTTTACAAAAGAACAGATTTATTCAGTATTACGACGTCGTTTTCCCCTATGATGCTACAGTACGCTACAGTACTGGCCCATTGGGCTCCCAGTTTGAGCCGGCCCAATTTTTTTTTTTTTTTTTTTTATAAATACGCAATAAAAAAAATACTAGGCACAAAATAAAAATAAAAATTACAAAAGTACTGATTTATTCAGATAAAAAAATATCCGCTACATGAGGCCCAACACATAAGCCCATATAAAAAAACAAACTATTAAACATGAGACCGAAAAAATAAACCCGCACAAAACAATATAAAAAAAATTGCTCCGTACAACATAGGAATTTTTTTTTACAAAAGAACAGATTTATTCAGATAAAAAAATGTCCGCGCCATGAGGCCCAATACATAGGCCCATATAAAAAAACAAACTATTAAACATGATGCCTAAACTCCGTCGCAACGCGCGAGTTCTTATGCCTAAGCACACCAATAAAAAACAACCCGCCCCGCAGCAACGCGCGGGTACTTTAGCTTGTTTTGTTCATTTAAATTTTTTATCTGACAGAAATTAGCGTAGTAGATTTCGGCCTAGATACTTATATTTTTATATTAATTTCGTATAAGGTTGAGTTTTTCGGTTCGTTAGATTAAAAATAGAACTAGTTTCGTGAAACTTACGAATTGAAGTGTAACCGTAACACGTTTATTGACATGGGTGTTTGTGAATTTCAAGATTGAATTTTTGTTCTCAAATATTCATCTTTAAAGATACACCCAAGCTACTTATTCATCGTATTTTTATGGTTTAATATATACTTTAAAAAATGTGCAATATAAACCATTTAGACAATAATAAAAAACAAACAACATTATTTCATTCAGATTCAGACTTTATAAGATGTGGTAATCAGATTCAGACCCAAAACATCTTAATGAAACAAACACACCCTTAGACAAGAATTCATGAGTCATAAAAGTACAAGTTTTTTTTTTGTATTAATGTTATTATTAATATATAATTATTGGATAATTGACTAATTATGTACATTTTTATTAGTGTTTCATAACTTTGCTCCTTATATTCAAGTTTGACTTTTAAACTTTCATAAACTTGTGTGCAAATCTTACATTTCACAAGCCCATGAATTTACCTATAAGTAAAATGGATACCTGCAATCATAAGCACGGAAAAAAACTATATCGACAAACAGGTGGCGGGTAAAAATAAAGATTATGGGTGCGGGTGACGGGTACCCATGTGCCATCGGCCCATCCCTATTTATATGTGCCAAAATCAAGTAAATTGGCAAAAGTTACTTTTTGATCATATTAAAAGAACAATTTTTACATTTCATTGTTGGTTTTTATTAAAATTTGACGATCATTGTACACATGATGAAAAAACAATCACATATTGCAGTTAGACCATCAAGAAATGCATCCCATTAATCCACCTACTCTATGTTGTCCAAGGTTCTAAAAGGCACGTCATGGCACCGCTAAGACCTCGCAAAAGCACGAGGCGTGACCTCCACGCTACGCAATAGACCAAGGCGTAGGCTTGAAACGTGACGTGAGATGAGAAGTGAAAAAAAGTGATAAAGCGTGATAAGACATGATGCGTGAAGGCTTTTTTTTAATTCAATTTCGATAAGAAAATCGTTTTTTTATATAAACAAGCAAAAATTACCCGCGCGTTGCTGCGGGCGTTATTTTTTTGCGCGTTACTGCGGGGCATCTTTTTTTGTTCGGGTTAATTTCTTCGGTCTCATGTATAATAGTTTGTTTTTTTCTCATATTAAATGACAATTTTTTTTTTCAATACAAGGGGGAGGGTTATAATAATTTGTTTTGGCCAGGCCGATAAAAAGTCGTAAAGTAATTTTTTTTTTCTCTTTTTATTTTTGACGAAAGAAGAGGGGAGTATAAAGTTTTTTTTTTTCCGGCTGATGAACAGTAACCAACGATATATTAAAAAAAAATTTGGGCCGATGAACAGTACCACCGGGCCTAGCCGATGTGGGCTACACTGTTCATCGATGAACAGTAGCCCGTTGTTTTTTGTCTTCTAGCGTAATGCTAAATAAGATATATACTAATGAAAAAGATGACATCCTTTTACTTTATTACTTATGTATGACACTTTTTGTAAACTCCGTCAATTTGAAATATGATATAAATATATAAATTTATAAATATTTCATATATTGTGCCGCTTTAAGTCACGTCTTAAAAAACGTCATGACTCGTTATGACTCCTAAAGCGTGAGGCTTGGTCATGTCGCCACGCCACGCCTCACGCTATTTATAACCTTGATGTTGCCAGATATGCAAGGCAAGACTGGCTTACATGGTATCATTTCTCCTGCACATAAAGTGTTTTCACCAACTTTACATAATAAAAACGAGAACAATAGTTCACGCACAAAGACGGACTCAATAGGGGATAAGGTCAGTAAAACATAAGAAAGACGCTAGTTTCCAACTTCATTCAGCCCAATAAACTTGTTTAAAGATAAACCTTACAGGCAGTAAGTCAACCCCAGTTTCAGATACCCAAGTTCTTACGCCTTTTGGTTTACTTACTTTTCAGTGAGGTCTACAGTCTTTGGAAACCAATAAAAAGAACTAAGAAATGAAAATTCCTAAGAGTGACGAAGAAAATAATCCATATAGGATCCGGAGGGAGATGGAGTAACTTTAGCATCACAGATACACGAAAATTTGGATTCTCCTAAGTCTCGACTAGATGCATGATATGAACATGAAAACTAAAACAATGCCAAGGTTTGACATTGGCCTTCAAGAGCTTTAGCTCTATGCCTTTTCTTAAATATGTCTTGCCTTATTTTCTTGGTCTCTCTCTGAAGATCCATGAACGGCTTCTTCTCTATTGTTTCTTTCTCACTTTCTATCATTTTCTGCATCTCTGCAACCGCCTTGGCTGCTCCGTGTCCTTCCTCTCGCTGTCTAGCTTAAATTACCTGCAGTGCCAATTGTGTACATTTAATCATGCCTGTGTAGACGTTTGCAATAGCAAATTGTGATTTCAGTAAAACTATGGACTAGAACTCGTCAGATACCCTTTGGCAGGGCAAACTGAGAAAAGCTAGCAACACACTTTTGTTCACTTCCCATTTTAGGAAAGAAGTTTACGCATGATAGTACTTTGTAACTTCTAGTTTCCTCCAAAATAAGTTATTCAAAATGATGCATCTTGTATTCTAGAGCAGGTGAAAGCAGCTATGAATAATAGTGTGCACGAACCTGGAGATTGGAAAGGAGCCCGTCCAGTGATTTGATCTTCCTATGTGGCCAACGGGGAATGCCAAACTCTCGACACTTCTTCTTGAGAACTGTGAGTCCAACCTTTAAGCTTTTTGAAGCTTGAATGATAGGAACATCAAAGTACTTGGATAGATCTTCTAAAGCAAGGCTAGCTATGACTTTAGTCGCTGCCCTCCTTTTCTTCTTCCCTAAAATATCTGCAGGAACTGCACCGTATTAGATGAGAAAAAGAGTTAACCATGCTGCACAATTTCCATCGCTAAGCGCTGATAACTTTTTACTTAAACAGGCCGATTCGAGAGTCATCACAGTTTCACTAGCATCACACTGGGTAATATAACAGGGGATTTAAGTGGCACACGTCAACATTAGACATGGTGTTAGATCAGATAGAGGGGTTAAACACCATATAACTAGATGGTTGAGTCTAAATTAGGCAATCCGAGTATGTTTAATGGTCTAACAATTTTAAGAGAAGTTCAGGAAAGTTGAATGAGAAGCTGACTGGATATTGGGAATGATGACATGTGCATACAATAGAGTGTAGAGAATCTGGAGAAGTATAAACTAGTCTAAATATATATATATATATATATATATATAAAAATTCAAATAGATAAGTGAAGCATAGAAAGAATTCTACCCATAATTGGTAACTAAAGAAAGGAGAACGATATATAAAAGCTGGCTATAATAAGAGACGGAAAATTGAAGACATAAGTCGCATTATATGTATCAAGGATGAAAACAAGATAGACTTAGTCAAAGATTATGATATTAGAGGACGATAAGGAGATTAATTTGAGAGATTTGTATGGTGTTAATAGGAATTACTAGAAGAATATTTTGATGACACTAAACTAGAATGTTTCAACATATTGAAGTAATGGCCGTGAAAGAGGAATGTAGGTTAGGCTCCAAGGTCCAATAGCATTTTTATATATTTAGCAAGGTGTAGTGAGGGTGACTAGATCATTTGATAAAATTCATTTGGATATTCTATGACTAAAGAATCGAGATGCAACCTAATCTACAGCAATACAAAAAGAATCATGGAATGTGACTTAAGAGTCATCCAATGAAACTACAAAAAGAATATTCATTTAGATATTATATGAAAATGATATGCATATGATACTTTTGATCTAATGAAGATATATGAAAGGCTGCAAAGAAAAGTGATGTGTTACAATTAAGAAACGAAGGTTCTAATGATGCATTTTAGAAACATTAATGAAAGAAAAAAAATATCCGTATATATAGTACTCCTCCATTCTTAGATCAATGGCCTTATAAACGTTTTGTGCAGTCTACTATCTAGAAAGTTGGGTAAAGGTGCCTATGATTAGCCTTCTCTATGTTTCACTCGAGAATTCTTCAGTCGTTTTTGACAGAAATTTCACCTAAGAACTCCTAGTTACCTCATGTTACAAGGTTCTTAGGAAGGGGGGCATATTGAGAAAATTAACAGACACAATAACTAGACTGATGGTGCATAAGAAATACGGTGTCCAGTCAAAGAACAAAATATATATTGTGAAGTCAAACCTGTGACACTTTGATCACTTCCTTCATTATCTGATAACCCACTAGGAAGAGAGTTGAGATCCATATCACACCTGTGACGATTCTTACACTGGTTTTCTTGGTCTTCTTTCCCTTTACCTGCTTCTTCAGAATCACTAGTACATTGTTCAAACTTTATACTTTCACTGCTCAGCTGAATAATTGTTTGAAGGTCATTAGCCAATGTCTGGATTGTCTTCAACTTGTGATTCCTGATACTCACGAATTATGTTATGGTGTCAATCAAGTAGCCATGTGCTGATAAAACAAAAGAATAGTATAACATCGAATATTAAGTGACCTTGTGTGCATGTATTGCGGTTAGCTTGTATTCAAGTAATAATTTTACTTAAGTCTCACTGTGCACCATTAACTTTCATATGTCCAAGAATGCCGTTACTATTATATATATATATATATACAAGGGTCAATAGGGTCTGGCTTTTCACATATTCAACATACAAGTATCAACGTATCATATAAAGCATGATTATTTCCTATGAGCAAAATGTGGGATAAACCAAAAATGGTCATTTAAAACCTACCATCAACATCTCTGTTCCATACATTCCCCTCATAAATTTGTTCACTTAAGAGGGCCCTCCCCTGCAGCGAGTGTGCAGACTCTGTAATTACGAAACAGAAATCTGAAGATTGTTGCTGTGAGCTAAACATGGTCATGCCGTGGGGCCATCCTTGGCATCATTTAAACAAATAATCAGATCAGAAGAACCTGGGATCCCCTAAAAGGCTTCATAAAGCATAAATCAGTTGGGAAGAGTAATTTGGTTCTATCTTTTTATCATTTCAAGCGTCCTACATTTCCCTCACGCAACAGGCTAAAAAAAGGCATGTAGCAAACAGTAATGCCTGTTGCTGGTACTTGGTCATCCTGATTGTAAGGTACTTGAGACTTTCTGTAAATAACAATAGATGCAGCCTGAATACAGGGACTATTCTACATTATAAAAGGTTGCAACAGAAGGCCGTTCTTCCAAACTCCAGAACGGCTACAATGATACGAGTACAGGGTTCAAGTGATGTACTTTTTGTAGTCTATAAGCCAAAGGAGGGAAGAAAATCGACAAAACTGACATGTGAATAATATGTTTTCTAGCCCTAACAATTTGAGAGGAGTTTTTTAAGAGTAAGATGATGTACAAGATAACTTAAGCATAAGTAACATGCTTTTCATTTCTCCTCAGTAATTACCTTACCAACATCTAAAATATGGCTATGTTTGACCACTCAGAAGTTCACACTTTAGTATTTTACTACTGTATATGTATTAATCCGCTAGAAACTTTTTACACGAATTGCTAAACTACCTTAGTGTCATAACCAATAACTGATTTGACTTCCACGATACTAAACAAATCTTTAAAATATATATTAAAAAAGTAGTTTTTTTCCAAGAGTAGATACTACAATTTTCTCAGTTCACGCATGTAAATACAAGAACATGTGTAAGCTTACAACCCTGATACAATTGGATAGGAAGAGTCAGAATTTGCTTTTGGAAACAGTCAAACTATCATTAAATAAGAAAGAAGTCATGTAGGAAAACCAAACAGAAGAAACAATGATAAAAACCCAACCTGCTGACTCGACTAAACAAACAACGTAAAAGACAGCAGACCAAATAGATGCAGAGATTTTCAAGACTAGAAATGATAAAGAAATAAGACCACACCCCCTGCGTCTCCATTAACAAAGCTCAGGCTTTAACTTACAAAAATAGACCTATAATGTTTTTCAATTCTCAAATTCCAAGTTTGACAATAACATTTTTGGTAAGTTTTATTATGCTTCTGCTTAAATATAAGAACTTGTAATAGGTTCTAGGTTAGATAGAATGGCAAAAAACATAATTTCAGATTCATCTCAGATACGCACTTTGAAATAAGCATGTACCAACCAGCTAATAGAAAACTTGCTTATTCGGCCACAAAATTGTCAGAGAAGCAGATAAAGTTTAGATGATTCAAACACTTCGAACTGCTTATCTGCTTTAAGATAAGCAAATAAGCAGAAACAATAAGCAATCCCAAATACCCTCTAAATATCATAACAACTTCAACCAAATTCAAAATAAAAATGCAAACTTTAACAGTTACTAATAGTAGCACGTATAAATGTACCTAGAAATTGTGAGAACAGTAGGCAAACGATCGATATCACCAACAGACCAACGATCCTTATCAAAAACAAAAATGCAAAGCCAGACACCATTTGTTAGCCCTTCGAAATGCGACGAAACCTCAAATTTTTGCAAGGTAAAGACTTTACAAAAGCTAATCTCTTCATAATCAGTCTCCTTATGAAAAACATATTCTCTTTCAACCACTTCTTCCTCTCCGGACTCCAGTCGGTACAAATGCACAGTCCTTATCAGCTCTGTAATCACCAAATGCCCACACAGATTACATAAATTTACACCAAAAAAAACATTTTTTACACCATAAATTAAAGAATTCATTGCTGGTAAACGTAACTTAGACTACTAAATATAACAATGTGGGGTATGACTTTTTTCATAAAATGACTTTTTAAAGTATATGCCAAAATCGAACAAATTTAATTTATTTTTTAGTCCTTTAATGTTCAAAACTGAAAATCCAGCTTATAGCAAAAAAGGACAATGAATCCAATTTATATGAATTATATTAAAAAAAGTAAAAAATTTGTTCAATTCTTTACCAGTAAAAAATTATACATTGACCATTTGCGGGCCAAAATTAAAAATCACCCTTTTTTTAATTTAACAAAAATCAAATTTTATAAATACCCAGTTAGCCACATTGGCAAATTTAATGACCAAAAAATAGATAGATTTTCACATAAAAAAGAATCAATCTTATTTTTATAAAAAATTGGATTTTATATAAACTATTTTTTACAAATTAAATTTTATACAGCACATAAATAACCCATCAATCAACAAGAATCAAAACTTTATGATAAAAATAAAGCTAATAATTAACATGTAAAGAATAATAAAGTACCTTGACAAATGAGGTTACGGAATGCAACAAGAGCTTTCAGCGACTGAGATTGAAATGTAGCAGCCATTGAAGAAGAGGAGCAAAATGCATTATTTTTAGAAAAAAAATGTAGTATAAATGTGAGGGTTGGTTTTATTAATTAATGTGAAGAAGGGGTATTCTGCATGAAGGAGAGAGGTGCGTTTTGTTTGTGTCACTTCCAAGACACACTTTACTTGGTTTACTGTTTCAAAGTGTTTGAATGTGAGTTGAGTTAATTAATGTGTTTTTCGTTTTTTCATGAACCGTCACTTCTTTTTGTTTCACTTTTCAGCCCCCTCTCTGTTCTCTTCTATCTTTGTGACTTGTATGTAGACCGGCTGGCTTCTTCAGGTATTTAATTTTTCTTGTTTTGGAAATTGTGACTCTCTTCTCTCACTACATTATTTATATTTTTATTTCATCCGTCTCAAATTAACAGTACATGTTTCTTTTTAGGAATATTTCAATTTAATTGTTCGTTACTAAAAAATAAAAATAAATAATCAAGTTTAATATATTACTTTTGACATCTTGTTTAAAATTATTATTATAAAGTAAAATTGTCATTCTGTTAAAAAGTACTTCTTCCGTCCCATAATTATAGCCCGCGTTTTCTTTTTGGTTGTCTCAAATTAATTGTCCACTTTTAAAAATAGACAGAGAATTTAGATTAAGTTTACCGTATCACCCTCACTTGATGTTATTATTACAAACTTTAAAAAAATTATAAATTAGGTTAAGGGTAAAAGTGTCATTGTGCAAAAAGTAAGAGAGAGAAGGTTGTAATAATGACGTTTTTCTTAAACTGCGTGTTTTTTGTCGGTGGACTATAATTATGGGACGAATGGAGTAAGAAAGAGAAAGCAGTAATAAATGCATTTTTCTTAAACTGTATGTTTTTTTATCGCGAGGACAATAATTTTGGGACGTAGGGGGTATTTAATACATTTTCCGTTCTAAATTAATAGTTCATATTTTCTTTTTTGAATGTTTCAATTTAATTGTCTATTACTGAAAATAGATATGAATTTTGATCAAGTTTTCTATATTGTATATTTATTTAAATTTATTATTACAAACTTTAAAAAAGATTTTAATTATTTAGTTAAATATAAAACTGTCATTCTGCTAAAAAATATGAAAGATAAAGCGGTAACAAATGTATTTTTTAAACTGTGTGTTTTTTTTGTCAGGAGACAGTAATTTTGGGACGAAATGAGTAATCTATTATCTACATAGTGGTAGAAAACAAACGAGCAACAAGTTGCGTCGATAACCCTTTTTAAGTTGCAAAGCGAATGCTATAAAAAAATCACATTTGTGAATTTAGCGATGTTTAAAAGCAATGTTTAATCAATTAAATGTAAAAACGTTCATTTTAATGGATCATTACGCAAAGTTGAACATATATTTGAATTTTATTTAATGGATTTTTAAACGATTTTACATTAATAAGCTTCATTTACGACTATTTAAAGCTCTAGCTTAGCTCTGGCTTCAACTCATTTCGTCAAACATATCATGTTTGAATTAATTAAATAAAAAAAATTCAAAAATATTCATTCTTTTAAACTTTGGTTTATAAATATTCTTACATTTTCTTCCAACGTTGATTCCTACTTATGTAATTGATGTATTTGCAAAATTGATCGGATGAGATGATGAAAAAGAAAAAGTGAATTTTACTTGTCATTTTGATACGTGGGCAAAAAATAAGTAGAAGAAAATTGTAAAAATATATAGCAAAGCTTAATAGAAAACATTTTTGAAAAATGGTCCGTTTGAGTGTGCGACTCTATTAATTTTTTTACACTATGTCCAAAATTTAATTGTTGGATTTTGTTCCTAGACCGATATGAAAATTTTGCTATAACACTTTTTGTCTTATTAGAAAAATAAAGAACTGAATTAAAAAGTTGTATTATTCGTTTATTTGTTTCTCTAATACGACACAAAATGGTCTAGCCAAATACACATCGATATAGCCAAAGGCTCGTGTTATTTGTACCCCCTAAAACATCATTTGTACCCCCATGTTTTTCTCCTTTTTTTCTTTTTTATTTTTTTTTAATTTTTTATAATTTTGTTTATATTATAAAACTGTGAAACTGAAAGTGCGGAATAAAAATTATAAAGTTTAACAAGTCAAAAGCATAAAACTGTCCAACAGAACCTAATATAAAACTGCGTTATACTGTAAAAGGATGGTACAAAAGGAATCTTTTGTACCTTTTCGGTACTTTTAGGTGGGTCAGAGGGTACCAATAGCAGCACCCATAGCTAAATGTCACATCGGTTTAGTAAAAAAATTAAGAATAAAGTATTCTCTTTTTGAACACGTGTTAAATATTTTTTTTGAACGGCAAATTTTATTAAAAAAACTAGCAAGGAGCTAGAAAAGATTACAAAATAAGACAATTAGGGTTCTTAAGCCAACTAACCCAATTGATTTTAAACTTACAACGATTAGAAATCCACAAATAGAACAATTGAACAATGTCGTCGAAAAGGAGATCTCGCCTAGGCTGTTTGGATCCGAACAAAACCTGGTTTCTAAAGCGCCAAATAAGCCACCACATGATGTAGCAAATGTCTTCAAAAAACGTCTTCAACTGTTTAGGAAAACGGGTGTTGTTGAGTCAACTAAGCCAATCTTCGTATCTATCAAAAGAAATAGAATCCATCTCCCACCATCGCAAGAATTTGTTCCAAACTTGTCGAGCTAAAGGACAAGAGAAGAAAATGTGAGATGTAGATTCCGCCGCCGAGTTACAAAGAGGGCATAGAATCGAAGGAATGTCCATCCCTCTAAGCGAAAGGTTGAGCCTAGTAGGGATCTTGTCCAAGAAAACTTTCCAAGCGTGAATATTCACCTTGATAGGGATAATCTTAACCCATCTAGTAGGAACATCATTTTTAGGCAAGATGTTGTCGTCTATGCAAATACGAGTAGACTTGACCGAAAAATCAAGTCAAAGGTCTCAAATTGCACCTCAAGACTTGGGCTTCCCAAACTAAAGATAATGAAACAAGCAGAAAAAAAATCTATTTTGGCTTTACTAAAGAGCCTAGACGAAAAGATAGACGCGGGTCAAGCAAGTGAAGATGATCGAATGCTTCGTGTTAACTCTTGGCATGAGCTCGATAACTTAGAGAAGCTGGTCTCCATGGATTTAATCCAAAAAGCTCGAATTAGATGGGACGTGGAAGGGGACGAAAACTCCAAATTTTTCCATGGCATTATTAACTCAAAAAGGAAATCACAATCGATCCAAGGTATCCTTCAGGAGGGAGTTTGGGTTTCTGATCCAGGTGCCATTAAGATGGCTTTTCTTGAATTTTATAAAGAGAAGTTCTCCTGCCATGACTCTCCTGTGATTTTACCATCCATGTCGTCTGCTAAGAGCCTAAGTGATTCGGATCGTCATCTTCTAGATTCCATGGTCTCTTTGGAGGAAATAAAAAATGCGGTTTGGGATTGTGGTAGCCAAAAAGCTCCGGGTCCAGATGGATTCTCTTTTATGTTTGTCAAAAAATATTGGGACATCATGAAGATCGATATCCAGAACTTTGTTATGAGGTTCTTCTCTTCTAGTTCATTCCCTCCTGGTACGAATTCTTCGTTTTTTACTTTAATCCCAAAGGTGTCTAATCCTCTTTATATTAAAGACTTTAGACCTATATCTCTTATCGGTTTCCAATACAAGATTGTTGCGAAAATCCTAGCAAACAGGCTTTCCAAGGTAATGGATTCGATCATTAGTCATGAGCAATCGGCATTTATTTCGGGTCGCCAAATTCTCGATGGTCCTCTCATTCTAAGCGAGGTTATTGAATGGTATAAGAAAAAAAAGAAGAAGATGTTACTTTTTAAAGTCGATTTTGAAAAAGCCTTTGATTCCGTAAGTTGGCGTTTCCTTGATCATGTTATGGAAAGATTAGGTTTTAGTAGTACTTGGCGTAAATGGATTATGGCTGGTTTAAAGTCTTCAAGGGCTTCCATCCTCGTCAATGGAAGTCCTACATCGGAGTTCTCTTTAAAAAGAGGATTGAGGCAAGGAGATCCATTGTCTCCTTTCTTATTCATCATAGTTATGGAAGGCCTTCACATTGCTCTTAAGGACGGGTTGACGGCAAATCTTTTCCAAGGTGTTAAGATCGGGTCCTCAGAAATTCGGCTTTCTCATTTATTTTATGCCGATGATGTTATTATTCTTTCCGAATGGAACCAATGTGATATGGACAACATCATCCGTATCCTAAATGTCTTCTACCTTGCTTCAGGCTTGAAAATCAATATCTCTAAGTCAAATCTATATGGAGTGGGGGTTTCTTCCGATGACATAGAGAGTATGGCAGCAGGTACTGGATGCTCAGCTAGTAATCTTCCTTTTTCCTACCTTGGTCTCCCAATTGGTTCGAACATGAACCGTATAGCCAATTGGAACAGTTTGATCGAGCGCTTCAAAATTAGATTATCAGGTTGGAAGGCAAACATGTTATCTTCAGGTGGTCGTTTAACTCTTATCAAATCGGTGTTAGGAAGCCTTGGTATCTATTACTTCTCCATCTTTAAAGTTCCTGAAGCTGTTCTTAAGACTCTTGAAAGTCTTCGTGCCTCGTTTTTTTGGGGTGCTACAGGTGACTCTAGGAAGCTTGCTTGGATCAAATGGTCTAACATTTTAGCTTCTCTTGATAAAGGCGGTTTAGGAGTGGGAAGTTTAAAAGCTTTCAATAACTCCTTGCTTCTCAAATGGAGATGGCGTTTGCTTAATAAACCATCTGCTCTTTGGGTTGAGGTTTTAAAATCGATTCATGGCAATGAAGCTGGTATTGAGCTTAAAGGCTGCCAAACCAATAGTCTTTGGGCTCGTATAGTTGGCACGATATATCATCTTCATTCAAGTGGCTATGTCCCATTGAATTCTCTTCGTTATCAAGTTGGTGATGGTTCTATTATACGCTTTTGGAAAGATACTTGGTTGGGTGATGCTCCTCTTTGTTCTCGCTTTAACAGGTTATTTCGCCTAGAAAAGAATCAAAATTGCCTTGTTAGAGATAGAATTGTTAATGATCTTTGGGCGTGGGATTGGCGTCGTCCTGTAAATGGTGAGAGAGCTCTTACAGATCTTAATAACCTTCTCATGGATATTGGTTCGTTGAATGTTGAGGTTGATAGGGATTGTGTCGTCTCCTCTCTTTCTACTGATGGTTCTTATTCAGTAAGCTTCATTCGGAAACATATTGATAATTGCATGATCGCTAATTCCCTCCCAAACACAAGATGGTGTAAGATTATCCCTCGGAAGGTTAACATTTTCATGTGGCGTTTGCTTCTTGATGGACTTCCTCATCGTCTTAACCTTTAATCTCATGGTTTGGATATTGATTCGATATTATGTCCAGTATGTTCTGAGCATGTTGAGTCTAATTCTCATGCCTTTTTCTCTTGTAGTGCAGCTTCCAATATTTGGAGGCTTGTTCGTGGTTGGTGTGAGCTTAAAATCCTGACGTTATCTTCCAGTGATGAATGGGACATATAGTACACCTCGTGGAAAGCTTTAAAAGTCGAGAAAGACCGAGCTTATGCCATTTTCGCCGCCACTTGTTGGATGCTTTGGCGTTTTAGGAATAACCACATTTTCAATTCTTAAGACATGAGAAAATGTGAAGTTTTTGATAACATTCAGTGTTTTTCTTTTTCTTGGTTAAAATCTAGAGGAAAGAAATATATTAGTTGGACTTACTGGATTAAATCGCCTTTGTAATTTCTAGCGCCATGCTAGTTCTTTTCTAATAAGATGTCGCCGTTAAAAAAAATCAACAATATAAACATTTGCGGGGCCCACGTTTGCACATAAAACAATGTGGTACGTCACATTTTTTCTGCATAGTAAAGTGTGATTCACAACGATAGTTGTGTGAAGGGTGCTTAATGACTCAACATTGGGAGTAACCTTAGTGACTCGTTCACATTATAGTAGTAAATAAGTAGAGTAGTCGTATTAGGGAACGAGAACATAAAGTTGAGAGTCATGAATCTTCTCAATTACAAAAAAGAAAGGAAAAAAATAATAATTACATTATTTATTTTTTTTCAAAAGTTTCTTTGCTCATGAAACTAGCACATTAATTTTCAATCAACAATTTGTTGGGAAAATTATTTGATCAAAGTGAAAGATAATTTTGACTATTTGTTAGTCAACCATATCGCATTTGCCACGTGCCAAAATCAATAAATCTGATTTCCAATGATAATTTTCAAACAATAGTAAAATTGATGTGAAACAATGTGATCCTTTATAAAATTGTTATTTAATATTCAATATTTGTTTTGGGCATGTATTAAGGGCATCTCCAATGCATTACATTCATTTGAGTTTAATACAATGCCACATTGTCGCCACATCAAAGTACTATCATTTTTCATAAAACTCTCACAATGCATTAAATCTTACTAAGTTTAATGTTTTTCTACATCATCATATTAATTTTACTAACTTATTATTAATTACTATATGAGAATAGGGGTGAGCCTAAAAACCGAAAACCAAAACCGAACCAAACCAAAAGCAATCGAATCGAACTAAATACCGAACCAAATTAGCCAAAATCAAATTTATATAAAAGAGATTTATATATATATATATATATATCAATTGCAAAATCGAGCTCTCTTATTGGTTAATCGAATGTCTCGACTTCACTAAAACCGAGTTCTTATAGTATATAAAAGATGTTTTATGCAAGACAAAAAAATAGAAATTGCGCTCACGTTAAATGTTTTTCATCAAAAATTTGTATTTAATAAGAAAAACTACAAAATACATTTTTGTTTGTTTTTCTGTTTTTTCTATGAAAATATAAAATAATATCATATGAATGTGTTTTTTATGTTTTTGAAAGAATTAAATCTCTCTTTTTGTTACTAATCTAAAAATAAAAAATAAGATTTTTTTTGTCTAGTTAAACCCTCCCGAATTATCTTGATTATATAAAAATCAAAGCAATCCTCATAGCATTACCTGGCCCTATAATATAACGAGAGCATCTTTAAAGCATTTACCGATAATACTCTCACTACAAGAATTTCACCTTTAACATAGATTTAACGACAGACTTTACCCTTGCGTCAGAGTTTGAGATGGGTAGCAGCATGTCGGTGTTAAAGCGTCGTAGATTCCGCGTCAAACTCCGTCGCAAAAATAGTATCGTCGACAGCGTCATAGTTGTTTGGCGCAAATAATGTCGCTAATGAATTGCGATAGTTTATCACTAGTCCCACAACAGTCACTAGCCGTAACTAACCCTGTCACTTTTTTTTTTTGAACGGCGAATTTTATTAAACTAGCAAGATGCTAGAAGAAAATTACAAAGTAATTAAATGGGGATTTTTTAACCAATTCTCCCAAGAGAAGCTCCTATTACAACGACTAGAACACCAATTAAAAGCGTGAAGCACAATGTCATCAAATATAACCGATCGTCTTGGATGAGTCTCCTGAAAGATGATCCGATTCCTAAAAGGACCAAATGCCTTAACATAAGGCAACGTAGAAAAACACATTTAATAAATTCTTAACCTTTGAAGTGAGCGGAACGAGAAAACCAACTTTGCCACTCCACGAAAGACGTCCAGGTATGCGGAGTTAAATCCCACCATCTACAAATGCGTTGCAACACAATCTGGGCCAAGTCACATTGGAAAAGAATATGTTGAGTATCCTCCTCACAAGAGCGACATATCGGGCAAGTATTAGACTCAATATTTACCCCTCTACGTGCCAAGTTAACCCTTGTAGGTAAGCAATCTCGACGTGCCCTCCAAACAAAGACATTAATCTTAATAGGAATACACTTCACCCATCTCGTAGAATCAAAAGAAGGAAGGAACAAGTCGTCAATGAAATTACGAACCTCTTTAACCCGGAACTCACCATCACCCGTCAAATCACAAAACCAAAGATCCCGAGAATTAGAAAGGGAGATCAGATCCAACTTTGACTTTAACTCCGTCATCTGCTGAAATTCAATACCATCGCGAACGCATCTACGGAAGGAATGATCCAACGAAAATTTTAATTTAATAAATAAGCCACTGGATATCTTTATCCTGTTCCAAAGCAAACAAACGAGGGAATTGAATATGAAGAGGAGACTCTCCAATCCAACAATCGAACCAGAATCTGGTGTCACAACCGTTCCCAATACGCTTTTTGCAATGAGACCAGAAATCAAAACCTTTATCTCTCAACACTTGAAGCTCGCGCAAGATGGAACTCCAATTAGACGAAACTTGAATCGAGTGAGAGCTAATAATATCACCATACAAAGCTTGAATAACTCGATACCAAAGAGAACCATCTTGAGAGACGAAACGCCAAACCCATTTAAGAAGAAGGGCTCGATTTAAAGCAAAAAAACTCGAAACACCTAAGCCTCCATTTTTCTTGGAGGCTAATATCTTATCCCAGGCAGCCCATGTAATTTTCCTATCCGAAATATCTGCTCCATTGAAAAAACGATTACGAATAGCCTCCATTATCTTCAACACTCCTTTAGGAACCTTAAAAATAGACATGGAATAAATCGGAGAAGCGCCAAGAACCGATTTTAAAAGAGTTAAGCGACCACCAATTGATAAGGTCTTCGCTTTCCATTTAGAGAGCCGAGATGTTAACTTATGAATAGTATCTTCCCAAGCTTTATGACGAGACATAACCTCTCCCACCTTCACTCCTAGATATGTAAACTGATTATTCATAACGGAACAACCAATAGTCGAAGCCGCCTGTTCTACAACAAAACGAGGAACCCCCACTCCAAGAACTTAAATTTTGTGAATATTGATTTGCAAACCTGATGCTAGATAAAAACATTTCAGAATATTAAGAATGTTTGTTAAATTACCTTCCGACCACTCTCCAATAAACATAGCATCATCCGCGTAAAAAAGATGGGATATAGAAACCGATTCCGACAAATGAATACCTTTAAACAGCCCCTCATCAACCACACGGAGAAAAGAGAGGTGCAACGATTCCATCACTAAAATAAATAAATAAGGAGCTAAAGGATCACCTTGTTTGAGACCACGATGAAAAGAGAACTCTTTAAAGGGGCTCCCATTCACCAAAATAGAAGCTTTAGCACAACTGAAGGTCCCCCGAATCCAATTACACCAAGTAGGCCCAAATCCGAAAGCCTCAAGGACATCAATTAAGTAATCCCATCGCACCGAATCGTATGCCTTAGCGAAATCGACTTTGAAAAACATAGCTTTCTTTTTCTTCCTTTTACACCAGTTTAGAATTTCATCAAGGATAAAGGGGCCATCCAAGATTTGTCTCCCAGAAATGAAGGCGGATTGAGTATTAGAAACAAGATCCGAGATGACCAAAGCCAATCTGTTGGCAAGAATCTTCGTAACTACTTTGTACACACAACCTATCAAACTAATAGGCCGGAAGTCATTAACAAATTTAGCATCAACAACCTTTGGGATTAGAGCAATGAAGGACGAGTTACACCCCTTAGGAAATGAGCCATTCAAAAAAAAGGATTCCACCGCCTCACAAAAATCCGTCCCAATAAGATCCCAATATTCCTTAAAGAAATCAAAAGTGTAACCATCCGGACCCGGAGATTTATTGTCTCCACAATTCCAAACTACCGATCGAATTTCATCACAAGAGACATGTCTCTCTAACTTATCCAATTGATCCTGTGAAACCCTCTTAGGGAAATCGAAATTAATTTTAAACCTATGAGCAGCAGGTTCTTGAAATTGAGCCCCAAAATGATTAAGAAAAGCGTCTTTGATGATACCAGGTTCAGTACACCAAATACCATCAACGAATATACCCCGAATCGCTAATTGAGACCGCCTCTTATTTATGATACCATGAAAGAACTTCGAATTCTCGTCGCCCTCCACTGCCCATTTAAGTTTGGATTTTTGAAGATTGTCTTTCGCTTCTATCTCGTTAATATCAAGAAGCTTACGTTTCAATTCTAAACGACGAAGCATCTGATCATCTTTAATAACACCACGCTCCAATTCTTTGTCAATCGATCCCAGTTCTGAAGTGAGATCAGATTTCAAACAAGAAGATAAACGTCTTTTTTCATTAATCCAACGCCGAATAATAACCTTTAAATCTTGAAGTTTTTTCTTAAAACGGATCAACCTGTTCTCGTCCGCATGAGAAAAAGACTTCCAAGTACAGTTGATCATATCATCGAACCCAACAAAATCAAGCCAAGAATGATAGAATCGAAATGGAGTTGGGCCAAAGTCTAAATGAACTTCTCTAAGTAAAATTGGACGGTGATCCGAAAGATGTCTATCAAGACATAAAGCTATAAAAGAAGGAAACGACAAAATGATACCTTGAGAGACCAAGAACCGATCAAGTTTACTCATCTTTGAAGCCGAAGGATGAGACCAAGTAAAAGTGTAGCCTTCCAGTTTAACATCAACAAGACCCGAATTAGAAATAAATTGATCAAAACGTCTAGCACTATAGGGGTTAAAAGTAGAACCACGCCTTTCATCAATGGACCGAACTTCATTAAAGTCTCCCATAATGATCGTATCACCCACCCACCGATCTAAAAGAATGGAAATATATTCCCACAAAACCCTTTTACTCGAAGCTTGTTGAGGGGCGTACACAACCACGAACATAATCTTTGAGTTAGTAGGTAACCACGTTCCGTATAAAGCAACAAAATTATCAGATATCGTAGCATTATCTTTCTTAAAAATAGACGCTTCCCACATACATAAAATACCACCCGAAGAACCTAACGAGCCACTACAAACATAATCATAATTAGAATTCCCCCACATAAATTTAACATCCATGTGAGAAACCATATTCATCTTCGTCTCTTGAATCGCTAAAAAATTGAGTTTATACTTGCAAGCTAACTCCTTTATCCACTCCTTTTTCGTCTTGTGACCAAGACCTTGAATATTTATCGATAAAACATTCATCTAAAAACATTATCATCTCCTTGATTACCTATGATGTTTTCCAAATCCTTCGCACAACCCTCCATAGTGTATCCCATTGATTGCCCGACTTTGATAATATCGTCTAGGACACCCAAAACCGAACCACCATTATGGATAAAATTCTGGTGTCCCACAAATTCACAGTTCGATACCTCTGGAACCTCTTGAGAGATGTTCATGACTTTAGCATTAAAAGATGTCGAAGGTTCCTTATCCACATTACCATTAGTATCTCCAATATTTGTTGCTATATCATCACGATTCACAGAAAACCCGGGAGGATGAGACAGTGAAGGACTAGGTTCGCGGTTCTCACCAAATTTCTGTTTCTGAAGTAAATCGTATATTTCAAATGGGTCTTCAGATTTTTGCTTAACCCCCTCTCCATTAGGCTGCAACTTCGAAGCCGAGGCCGAATTAGTCCCAAAAATGGTATCAGGCACCTCATCATCCTCAATGCCATTATCGTTATCAGATTCTCCTTCATTAAGATGAGGAGCTGCATGAACCGATTCATCCTCTGAATTGTATATTCTTTCCTTATGAACCACAAACGACGGATTCCATGTGAATAATTCTTTAGCTCGCACCATAAAAACCTTACCTTTAACAATGATCTTAAAGGACTCCAAAATAGAAATAGCATGCTTCGTCTTGATACATAAACGTTTACGTCCAAACGAATTGTCAGCATTGTCCTCCAATTCCAACATTTTACCCCATTTTTACCGATTCTAATAAAAGTTTCACGAGACCATGCCTTAAGGGGAACCCCCTCTATATCTACCCACACAATCCGCTCATCACTGACAAAATCATTTTCAGCATCTTGAATAACATCAAACCAAGAATTAATCCCTATATGTTCCATCATGTTATTTTTAGTATCCTCCGTATCAAATTCTAACATCACCCACATACCTCCAAGATAAGTTATCTTTACATCCGAAAAACCTTCGTCCAAAAGCAGAGTATAGAGATTGGGAATAGATGAAAACTCTTTCACTTTCCCCATAACATGTTTCGACAAATCACAATCAACCAAGCATGAATCATCCAAAACTAACGCTGGTGAAGGGGAAATGAGAGACCCATTCAAACCAGCAGAAGCTCCATTAACAATATTGGCATACGACCTAGCACGACCATTAGCATATTGGGAACCTGAGGAGTTGAAGGATTTATTCTCAGCCCATTTTTTACATCAGGAGTCGAATGTCACTTTTTTTATCATTCTTTATCGCTTGATATCGCAAAAAACATTACCAGTCCCAAAATTATCAAATTTGGGGTATTAATAAAATTGAAAACACTTATTAATCAAAGATTAAACTACATCGTTGGTCCTTGTTGTTTGCGCTTGACCACGTCCCTAGTCCCTTGACTAAAAAGTTGCACCCATCTGTCCGTAAGTGGGTAAACGTTTTCGCCGTTAGTCCTTAAGGGACGATCGGTGGAAAAACGTTTGCGGAGGAATGTGACCCTTAACGGACTTTAGTAGCGAAAAGTACTCTGTGATGGCAAAAATCCAACTCTCTGGATAGACTCCTGAAAACTTCGGAACATCCATGAATTCAAATTCTTTTTTTTCGGTCGATGAACAGTAACCGTGAATATTACCAGATGAATAGTACCCCGATGAATAGTAACCGTGAACAGTACTTTTTGTTTTGGAACTAAGATCGGAAGCCCTCAACGAGGACTCTCAATGAAAGCACCAGTTGATACGACCCTTGCGGATAGTATCGGGATAGTAGCACCACTTCAAGCGTGTGCGGGCTCTTTAAGAAGAGAGGAAGAAGATTTAGAGATTTATTGTCATAAACATTGATTGATTGATTAATGAAAACCATTCGGTATTTATACCGAATAAAAGATAATAACTTGTTTAACAAGTTGACTCACAAGATAACTCCTATAAATAAAACAAGATCATTTCCTAACACAATTTATTGACTTTCCTAATACGACTCAACACATATCCTAAACATAAATAACTATGATATTATCCTAAACCGTGGGTGTATCACAATTTTTGACAAGATGTCAGAAACTCTAAAAAATCAAGAATCATCGACAATCAATGCCTAAGCTCTAATTGTTGATTAATTGACCCAAGAAACATATAATCATAATATGAACGATCAAATAATATTAAGCATAACATTAAAACTTACTTGATGCGAGAGATGAGATCACCATGAACGAAGAACACGGATAGGATGGAAATCTTCTACTTAATCCACTCTTCTTAGTGATGGATCATAATTTTTATGTGTTTTTGTGTGTTTCTTATGAAGTGAATAATCTTTATTTATTATTTATAAGAGAGGTCAGGGATCAACTCCTAATTTAGGTATGATTATGTAATCATTGCCATAATTTATTACGTAGACATTATCTCTTAAGAAAATTAGATCTCCCATCAAGATACAATATCCTACGGAGTTTCATTATGGTAACTAAATATTACTTAATTACTCTTAATATTACCCATATAGATCAACAATATATAATGTACAAATATACTAATGCATTAAATAGGTTAGGACACAATTATAGAGAAATATCCAATACCGAAATAGGATATTTGCTAACATTCTCTCACTTGTTCGTATACCTATTTATGCTTTTGTACTAGTTAATATTGGCCAAGTTGTTGATTTAATAAGTTCATCACGATCAAGTAAAATTGCTAATGCAAAACAACATAATCACTTGCATCACAGTTATGTTAGACAATAAAAACCCCGTAGGTATAACTTTATTATTGAACACTATTTATAAGAGATTACATCAATCAAACCATAATGGACTCAACCTACAAACCGGGCTTGGGCCTAATCCATCTAATACTCCCCCGCAGTCCGAGCGACGAAATCACGAAAGCTCGGACTGGAGCAGAAAAAAATAAAACATTAAAACAAACAAACAATAAAATAATACCATTACGATTGTGTGAAAAGTAGTGGACTATGATGATTGAATAAAGATATGGTGGGGAAACAACGATACTAAGAGTGCTAGGAGCAGTGGTGCCGTTCTCAAAAAGTGTTGCCACGTCAGCAAAATGGAGAACGGCACCAGAAACTGAACGGCACCACATTTGCTGGGGCATCCGTTGGCACCACATTTCTGGTGCCGTTCTCCATTTTTTTTATTTTTTTATTTACTTAATTAAAAAAATACCCAATATAATTAAAAACAATACATTAAATTAAAAACATTACATTAAATTAAAAAAACATTACATAAAATTAAAAAATAACATTACATAAAATAAAACATTACATAAAATTAAAATTACAAACTAATGATTATTCCATAGATGCTCCACAAGATCCTGTCGAAGATCGATGTGCGTTTTTCTATCTCGAAGCTCTTTTGATTTCCTAAGATGTAATTCGCATCTTTCCACCCAAGTTCGTTGAATTTGCGGCGTTGGACTAACGAACAAATCTCTCACATTCACTTCAAATCCTTCGTCCTCCAAAATCATGTTATGTAACATTATACAACAATACATTATTTTTTTCAACATATTGATTTGGTAAGCACGAGCGGATTGTCGTTTAATTCCCCAACGACCTTGGAGTACTTCGAAAGCTCGTTCAATATATTTCCTTGCAGCTTCTTGAACTCTTTTAAACTTCAAAGATTTTTCATCCCTTGCAACGAAAAATAATTTGACAAACGTAGACCATGCTGGATAAATACCGTCGGCTAAATAGTAACATTTCCTATATGTATGTCCGTTCACCACAAATGAACATTCCGGAGCTGTATCAGCAAGTTCATCATCAAATAGTGGGGAACCATATAACACATTTAGATCATTATTCGCCCCTGAAACCCCAAAAAATGCATGCCAAATCCACAATCTCTAATCCGCTACAACTTCTAACATAAGAGTGGGGTATTTATGATCCCTTCGTTTGAATTGCCCATGTAATGCCTTTGGGCAGTTTCTCCATTCCCAATGCATACAATTAATACTCTCGAGCATTACCGGGAGTCCATGTTTTTGTTCGTGCAATTGATACGTTTTTTCGATATCCCTTCTAGTAGGTTTTCTTAAAAACGTTTCAGCCAATAAAACATGTATGCATTTAGTAAAGTTATTTAAACATTCTCGTGAAGTACGTTCAGCAATTTGCAAATATTTATCAAATCCATCAGGTGCAGTGTCGTACGCCAGTTGGCGTATGGCGGATGTGCACTTCATAATAGGACCAATACTTAAACGACCGGTCGCAACGTAACGTTGTGTAAAATAAGTAAAGTACTCGGGAATAGGCTCAACATCATAACTTAAAATTTTGTTCACTATTTTATTAAAAAGTGTAGAGCTCATACGATACATTCGCCTAAAACTTTCTTCCAGATATTTAGGTTCAAATTCCTCGTCGCCAAAATAGTCGTCCATTAGCCGTTGTTCCGCAGTTTCTCGTTCACGGGGTATTTATGTCATTCTCCTCTTTGGACCCGAGCTCGAACCCCCGGCCTCTTGCTCATACAAAGCTACATAATATTCATACGCCTGATAATCCCGCATATATCGATCATAGTCACTTTGAAAATAAATATCATAATGATCGTATGCGTCAAAATTATTGGGATCCATAGGTGAAAGAAAATTAAAAATTAGTGAAGTAGAAAATATATTGGAAGTGTGTGTGAAATATGAAATAATAAGGAGATATTTATAGGATTTTTAAGGGGTAAAAATGATATTTTTTGGGGTTTAAATTTCAAAAATCCCCTAACGGATATATTTAAAAATATATATATTTGAGAATGGCGTGGGCTGGTATGAACGGCGCCAGACTCAACGGCGCCAAGGTCGGAGTCGAGCGCCGTTGTAAAACCCGGCGCCGTTCTTTGGCTTGGGGCTTTGGCTCAACCGCTCCCCTTGCTCTAACTATCCAATCTGATTCAACCAATGTTTTAAAAATTGGGTCTTTAATCGACTCGGTCGAGGCATTGGGTTACCGGTTAGACCGCCGGGTCAACTCGGTCTTCCAAATCAAAAAAATAAAAATATTTGCAATGATTAATAAAAAAATTGTATATAAATCATGAAATATTTCATATATTAAGCATAAAAACTATTTATTAACAAATATAACATGTAAAAATAAAATTACGTCAAAAAACATGCTTTATTTAGAAAAAAACACGAAAA
>BQNB010026195.1:38973-58861 GCA_026074375.1 Tanacetum coccineum | reverse complement strand
TTTATGTATAATAACTTGGTCGTATTTAAAATAATCCTCTCCATATGATAACTTTTGTATGTACTGACACTATGAATAATTAATTTACATCGAAGGAGCATGTACAACTACACCGTAACGCTATAAGAAATATACCTTTCAGCGACATGTATAGCGACATATATAGCGACGCATTTATTCCAGCGACGTACTAGACGAAGGATGAAGGGTCGCTGGAAACGAGGCGCATTTTTTACCACTTGTGAAATGTGTCGCCTAAATATAGCGACAAGGGATACGACTTCTTGTAATACGATGCTAAAACATTTGTGACATCATTGTTTCATGGCGCTATTTATGACGATGTTTTGTAGAGGCGTTGATGCAGGTGCGGTCAACGAGCGAGTCAACGTGACAAATACGCTTAACGCTTATTTTGCGGCAACAAATTTATGTGACGGACTGGGCTGAAATTCGCATGGTCACTCGAAAACGGCCCAACGGTCAAGACTCATCGCTTTGCCATGCGCCCTGTCAGTTTTGGGCCTTTCGGGGTCGTTTCGGGCATCAAAATGGCGTTTTTCTATTTTAGGCCTTATTTTGGACAGAATCAATTATATTTTGTATGAGATTTTATTTCCTTTTTGTTTAGAACTTATCCTCCTTTATAAGGACGATTTTAGGGTTGTCTATGGCGTCTTTTGAGAAACCTACGAATTTATTAAATAAGAGAATTTCTCATTTTGAGAATTTCGGATTAGTTCTTGTGTTTGTGTGGCTTGTTTTTATATTCGATATGCATTATTTGGTATCAAGAGCCATTAGGTGATCATGGAAACACGTGGTAGCAAGAAATATGTTACGGAACCAGCACCTCTTGCTCGTGATCCTCATGATGTAGAGACGATTGAAAGGTTGCATTAGCGGATCCAAGAACTCGAGCTCTAGCAATTACGGCCGGACTCGCCGGCAGAAGAGGCGGAAGCTGAGCCCAACGTCTGGGACGATGAGTCAGTGGACGTCAATCCTTTTGGCGGAGAAAAACCTAGGTATGTTAATCGTCTTTTTCAACCTCGTCGTAATGATCATGTTGTAGATCGCGACGATAGATATCGCGATGATCCTATTCGCAGTCTGGGATTGAAGATTGAGATCCCTGAGTTTACGGGTAAGGTTCATCCGGATGATTTTATTGATTGGTTAAGTACAGTTGAACGGGTGTTTCATGTGCGGGATATCCCTGACAAGCTAAAAGTGAAACTCATGGCCATCAAGCTACGATAACATGCTTCGTTATGGTGGGATCGTATTATTAAGAGGCTACGAGTTGAAGGAAAATCGAAGGTTGAGACATGGTTAAAGATGAAAAAACTGATGAAGGCTAAGTTTCTACCAGAAAATCATCGTCAAGAGGGTTTTCTTGACTATCATAATCTGTCCTAACAGAACATAACTGTGGAAGAGGTTATCAATGAGTTCGATAAGCTTCGTATGAGGTGTGATGTAGTTGAATAAGAAGAGCAGGTTGTCGCACGGTTTTTAGGAGTCCTTAAGCCTGAGATTGCTGATATTGTAAGTCTTCAACCTTATTGGACCAATACGGATGTTTGTCGTTTAGCTTTAAAGGTTGAAAAAATAGATTAAGGCAAAGAGTAAGGGTTCCACTAGTCGTTTCACCCCACCTACCAGAACCGCTCCCCCTACAGCACCTAAAACAACACCTAAAGCCACCACCCCCACAACCTCGGGTGCAGGTAATACTAGAGTCCGTGTTGACAATGCCCCTCGTTGTTATAAGTGTAGTGGGCTTGGGCATTATTGATGTGTCGTTGTGTGGTGTATATTTTATTGATTCAAGTTTTAAATTTATATTTTGCCTACTAAACCAAAAACAACACTTTAACGGGTAGTGTACCCGGTCGGTAGTAGTTTCGTGGTAAGTAGGGTGTCAAACACTTGAAGCGAGGTTAAATCTATCAATTTAATTAATATCTTAGTTATCTAATCTATGTTAATTCTATTCTATTCTAAACCTATGTTAAACTTATGTCAGTCTAATATCCTAATTCTAACAGAAAATGGGGGTTTTCAGCCTAAGAGACTGGCACGGTTTGGTTAGTGTCTATAATCAATTCAAGGCATTTTTACCCACGCAAGCTAATTAACAAAAGATGAAAGAATACGAACATTCAATCTTCATAATAATGGCTTATAACCGAGATTTAGCCTTCAACCATCATAATTAAATACAAGAGTAATTAAATTTAGCCAAGGTAAGCAACCAGAGTTATACTAATGATACCAAAAACTGAACGGATTACTAAGTATATTGGAATTACACGTTGTCTCCTATCCTATTGAATTAAATACTTTCGTTCGCCCTCTTTTGCTCTTTTTTCCCTCCTCTAAAAATCGGCGAGATTTTGAGGTTTAGGTATCGAGAATAGATTTTAGCACACTTAAAACTTATTTTTTTAGTTTTCTATTTATAAAAACTAGAAGTCGGTTGGATATGGAGTATCCATGAGTTGGATACGGTGTATTGGGGATTTCTTGGAGTAGGGACCCTAGCTTGAATAAACTTTCAGAATAAATATATTAATTTTCCATATCTTAGAAATACAGCGTATTGAGTCCTCTAGATACGGCATATTGATCTTATATATCTCTCTGTGGTCTTCGGTGAGTGCAGGCATGGATATGCCGTATCTTCCTTGATGGATACGGCGTATTGGTCTTCAGAATAGTAATCTTCAAAATATCTTCATTTAAGCTCCAGAATGCGTGCCTTTTGCTATCTTTCACCAATTACTCCATAATTACTGCAATTCTCAAATATAAACGATTAAGTAAAACAATTATTTGCAATAACTATACAAAATGGGTTAAATTATCGTGTACGTATAGAATGAAGGTTATAAAATAACGTATCAATTGATTGTTCCATAAATAATTCACCCCACTTGAATCCAACTTGTCCTCACGAAGCCTTTAACGTTTATTATAAAAACAGTATCCCTTAGGAATTATCCGTTAAGCACATATTTGATCTAGATAACAATACACAACCAAACCCCTCACAAAATAGGAATGATGAAAACACTCAATAACACGTCAACAAATCTATGTTGTAACACGTAATCTAATTCGCTCAATTTGCTCGGATCGTATATGACAAGTATTCTAACAAAAAAATAAAAAAAAAATACACCCCCATGTTGTCAAGATACACATCTCCACCAGTAAAGCCAAGGAGTAACAAGTTTTAAAAGGTCAATATGGGTTTTTGTATGGAAAGCGTACGTTGATCATTCTACAAACTAACCAAAGTACTCGACTCCAACCCTGTGAGCATCTGACCAGCATATACCACCTGGAACACCGGATAGACATCGGTTCATTCAACAACCCATTCGAATTTAAAACTACCCTCAACGGTAGGATGAAAGAATGATAAGAGTATAGTGCACACTTCTAAACTTTACCAAAAGCGTAAACAACGATTTGAGCAAGACAAGCATACAATGGCGTAACACTGAAATAACAATCATTGTTCTAGGAATCCCCGTTCGCCTGATAAAACCAACGGTTAATTCATACAGTTGAAGGGAAGTAAAATCATTGTTAAATAAAAATCAAGAAACAATAGATAAGACTTAAGATAGCGAAGTTGCAAGACACTTGAAACACCGACCGTATACCATGATTAAGACTACAACAAATTACAACGTCATGATCATTTGATTCCAAAACAACAACCACAGTTGCGTTACCCGTAACGGATCTAACTTCCCAATCATCCCCAAAACCTTACATACTCTACAAGTCAAGTGGCCGATATCTTCCACTTTGTACAATACATTAACATCGTCTGAATTTTTGACGTTATCAAAAAATAATTGATCCTTCGGTATTTCGCATTGCACTGTACAATAACTGGTAATGGTCACTCTAAAAAAATACTGTGACGATATATATAACCCCCTGTTTATTATCAAGTTCATTGCCCACCATCAATAAAATTCACAATGTACCTTTTTTGAATTGTAACGTGTTTGCTTCAAATTGTAAACGTAGTGGTTAAATCCGGCGTACGCCAAAAAAATTAGACGATCTAATGTGTAAAAGTGCATCAAACAATTAAATGTTTACATCAAGAAGGGTTTATATAATATATTAAAGGATAATATATTAACTTTTACATTTATAATAGAAACGTATACGTAAAGTGTATATACGTTTCGGCGATAAAATCGTTTAGTCACTCCCTGGAACCACAAAAAACTTTCCTACGCTTTAACAAATAACCCACCTTTTATATACCCAATATACATAAAAATTACAAATATATATCATCTAAAGCTTATGTGATTTCTGAAATATCTTGCAATGTTGCAGAGTTAATATAACAAAACACTTGTCCTTATTGTCAGAATGACACCCGAACTTCTCATTTACCAGCCATACCTACTACTTGTGACTAGAAGACCAACCCAAAAAGACCATGTCTGTTCCTTGACTAAACTATTTCACCTATTTTTTGGTCCATCTATATCTTATATACCATACATTGCATAAGATTTATAAACACTTACATACATTACCACTTATAAAAAAAATCTAAAACAAACCACCTTTGGTCCACAATATTGCTACTCTACAATAAGCAAGCACTTCTAAAACCCAAACCCATTCAGATTTTTATATACAACCCATACACACTTATACACAACCGCATTATAATATGAATTCTAAGAGGTGTTACCCAGCATTGGTAGCTAGACCCTTTCAGTATAACTCAATAAAAGGAAGGTTAGTGTTTTTGTTAAGAAAGTAAGGTTTATTTGTTCAAGCTTTTGGTTTTGCGGCTAAACAAGGGCTTTCAGCACTAGTTTATCATCAACCAACATAACACTCATAAGGTTTACTAGAATCTTTAGTTTCTCATAATTTTCATTTTTGCAATGATTATTCATTTTCGCTAAAATCACCATTAGGATTATTAACATAGGTAAAAAGAAGTTTTTAATTGTTGTCATCATATTTACACTTTTATATACCTTATGATTTAATAACATCATGTTAAAAATGGGTACAACACCTATTATTACACTCTTAGGTTAAGCATAACATGAATATAATGGGAATAAATAGGTTCTTAACTATTTTCAAAATATTGTTATCAAGATAAAGAAATACATAAGACATGTTAATAGTTAAATATGGGTTCATATTAAAATTTACTTTAGACACTAAAAAAAAGTGAATCTTGGAAGAAATACACTTGTCACACCGTGATATGCTTAAAATATATTAATGGACAAAACTATGATTATGGAAATCTTATAAAGGTTATTTATATTATTAAAGTAAAAGACTCGTATAAATTGATCACATAAGTGATAATAAAAGACTAGGGACATAAATAAACATTTAATCTATATATAAATATAAAATATAAGATTAGTGAGTAAGAAGTCAAAAGTGGAAAAGTATTAAAATAATGAGATATAAAGACTTAGACAAAGTCAATTCAAACTGCTGACCAAAATTCGACAAATAACAAATCCATTTTAATATTCTTTATAAGATAATACATTTCATGACGCATCCCGAAAAGTTAAGAAGACTTGTATAAACGGATTAATAAACGAAAAAGTTACGTTAAAAACTAGTTATACGTTAATAAACGAAGTCGTAAGTAAAATTTGTATAAAAAAACATTTTTATAAAAGTTTATAAACAGCAAGTATTAATATTTTTAATAAATAATACACATTTTTAGGATTCCAAAATGATAAGAATCGTAATTTTTTTAATTAATAACAACAACGTTATGAATTATCGCGTGTTTACACCAAATAATACTTTTAGATAAAATTATTTTTTTATAAAAGTTAGCTATTTCAATGACAGAAAGTTATAGGTTATTTAAACCTCCTAAAAATATAGAACTATTCGAAATACGAGAACTGTCCTCGAAAAGAATCGTTAAAAACAGAGTTATAACGAATAAAATACGACGTTTACGGGTTTTACGACAACAAATACGAATTATATAAAACACATGTCTGTCATGAACAGTAAAAGTTACTGTTCATCAGGGGAGAAAATTTATGAAAATATCAAATATCGATAACCCGTCTTAATACGAAAATATGGACATAAGAAACGCAAGAATCTATTGGCTTAAAACGCACAAGTTTATGCAAGTTATTTTTATAAAAAACTATAAAACGGAAATTAAAAACTTTTAACTTAATAAACCCAGTATTAACCATAACCATTAGTTGTAATGAGCTATATATAATATATGGTTGTTATCCAAAGCACTATATTACTAGAGAGTATCATAATGAGGAGTGCCTCTTCGGAAGGGCGTTTCGACGAGTTTGTTGATTTACGATTTAAAGTGTCCAAACTTATTTCCCTCGAACGTCAAGTCATGACCTCTTAAATTATAGATAGCCCGAATGATAGTACTATGTAACAACAATAAGATTATATTCAAGTACTCTTACTATATACGACCTAATTTGACAATTTTAGGTTGCATTCGATCTTTTAACGTGACCTTTCTCTGCAATATTTGGTTTATCAATCACTCACTCAAGGTGAGTTTCATAGGCCCCACATTTTTATGATTTTAATTATTTTATAATTATGGGTTGAAAACAAGCTTTATTTTATAAATTTGGACGCAATATTGATTACATGTTGGCCGTAAGTACGATAACCCAAGTTGAGCCCCTTAATCAATGACTGTCCAATTTGCATAGATGTAGTTGGAATTCATATGTGAGCGCTAATTTTCTTTACTAGATCATTCGGTGAAACGACCTCACCCGTCTCGTGTGATTACAATCACCCAGGTAACTAACGTAATAGCCTGTCGAATTTTAGGAATGTTTTTTCGGTTGAACACTAGTATCGTCGCAGAAGTTTCAATATAATAGTTTACTTGCAAGAAAGATCGACGAGTCTTCAGCAGACATGAGCTAATTACAAAGTAAATCTTAGTTTTATCGAGACCTTGCATGTTTAGCATTATCACTGAACAAGTCTTTGCGGTCCTGCTCTATGATTTAATCAAACCTATGATTCACCAACAATTTTTGTTGACGTTTTAACAATGTTTTTTAGGAGAGTCAATAGGCATGGTATAGCCAAGGATGCATTGGGTTATATTTTGGATTGCAACTCATAACAGAATTAGTGCAACATATTGATGGAACTGTATTGTCAACTTTTTTAATATTAAACAAGTAACAATACAGCTATCTATGTTTTGTAAAATTCTTTAAATTAAATCCATATGTATCCTTTTAAAAAAACGACTTTTATTGTGTCGTTCTAAATATATCTTTTGAGCAATTGTATCGTTGAAGGTTAACAACGTCCCGGATCCTCTTATTCCGCTGCGACCCAATTTGTGAGTTTTTGACTAGATTGGTATCAGGAGCCAAAGGTTATAGAGAACCATAGGTACAAATGTTTTTTGCTGGACTATAACCATTTTCCAAAACAACAATTCATACAACAACTGGGTTGTACCCGGTACATACAATATGAGGGTGTGTGCATGACATTTATTGCCTACGCTATTTGTTTGCCTTTGTATGACTAGATGCATTCCTATTTGAAATATACATGGTTATAATTATAAAAGTATATTACTAATAAGTAGTCATATATAAAATACACATATAAGGCTATTTTGAATTTTCGACTTCGGTCGAAAGACAGATTCGTGATGAAACAGGGTTACACACACGGAGGTCTCCAGTCAGTATGAGACTAAACATATTATCAGATAATAGTTCACCCTAGGGCCAATACCATGAGTTTCCTCGAGCTACCTAACCATGCCAGAGGACCCATACGTGAGAAGCCGCATCTTCAGGCACCACCCTCTCTAGATTATGTGCAAGCCCGGAGAGCCAGAGCAAGGCTCCACCCGCACTCAGATATAAGTTCTAGGTCCGGGGCATGGATGATGACGAGTTCGTTTAGCTGAGGACCAGCAATATGCAGAGGATTCCTTCAACCAATGTACATCACCGGATTAAGTGTCCAAGACTGATCCTGATGCAGATCCTTAGGAGGAAAGTGCGATAAGGCTCCTGAGGAGGGATCCTAATGACAAACCTGCAGAAGGAGAGATGATATAGACTATGAATGGACTATCGAGGAGGATGAGAATGACGATATTTGTATATCGAGTGCTGATAAGGAGGATGATGGATGAAGATATGGATTTCGAGATTGACTAGGAGGTCGGAGGAGGAAGCACCTAGCACCTGCCAACCCGGAAGTTGTTGTTTTTAAACAGCTACTAACTCTTACAACTATGTGCCGCCCGCAAAGCGGATGAGACTAAGCCATTTGAGACCGATGAGTCTGCACCCACACCACCTCACCCAGCATACCGTATAACATCTAGATTACAATTCCATAGCCATTATCGGTACCAAGCATGGTCTGATTCTGAGTTGCAGATTACTTTGACTATATCTTTCCCCTCCACATCACCGTCCTATCTTCAAGGTCTTCATTCACCACCCCAGATCCCTTTCCTACATCTCCCACCCTCACCCCCGTATTGACAAAGCAACCACCTCCTAGTCCATATTTCATCAGTTGCTATCGAGGCTGCTGAACGATTCGTAAACGAGCTGAGGAGCAGCAACTTCCCATTCACTACCATTTCCACCCCCAACCTTCATACTCATCCCCACCAGACCATATGCACCACCTACCCAGGGCCCACACATCTCCTACTTTCAATTCCACACACTAACCCTCTGGACCCTCTGACAGTCAGAAGAGGGCAGACCCGAGGTTACACCCTTAACCACCTGTCGTCTGTTGTTAGGTCTCGTACTACTGTTCCCCCATGTATAGGTTCGGAGATAGGCTCCGCCGTTGTTGCGCTAGACCATCTAGAGGTTTTAGTGCAGATTAACGGCTTTTGTTTTTGTTGCCACTATAGACAGGCAGATTAGGCGTGACCCTAAAAGGTACGTTGGATATGGGATCACAGATTCATGGGATGAGATTGTTGAGACCTTACAAGGAGCTCCAGTTAGTACCGATACAGAGTTAGGTGCACACATGAGAGAGTTTGAGTCTATGGTTAGGCGAGATACAGATGAGATCTACACGAGGTTGGATGATGAGTAGGGACAAAGACAGTTATTGGTTGGTCGGGTCAATATGTTGTTTCAAGATAGGCGTACTCATGCACATACACGTCAGCTCATGGAGACCGAGGCTGGGATGTCTAGAGAGGCTTGGGGACGAGCGATGGATGCGAGCGATCTTGCTCATGGAGGGGTTATTTCACTATGCACCACAGTTCATGCACAGATGTCAGAGATCACAGAGTTACAGTCAGCGGACCGTAGGAGGCAGAGAGCGATGTCAGATTTGCTAGAGACAGACCGCAGGAGGCATAAGGAGATGAGAGAGTTGAGAGCTGCTGATCGCACTCAACAACAGCAGATTATTTAGACCTTGACTGCTGTACAGACACTACAGAGAGAGACGATTCCACTCCAAGGACTAGTCACCACACTGCAAGGGCAGGTGACAGCCTTACAAGGACAGGTGATGACATTGCAGGGGCAGGTTAGTGTATTGCAGGGACAGCAGGGACTCGCTGGGGGTCCTCCACAGTCAGAGCTACCAGAGGACACTGGCAGTAGTTCTTAGATTAGACTTTGTTATGGCTAGTCATTTTGTATATAGCCTACTAAGTATTACGGGTTTAATCCCGGCTAGTAAGGCTTTAGGTTATTATGCTTATTTTGTAACCTAAACATATGATCATTTTGTATCTAAACCTATCATGTATGTTTTCCATATATATATGAAATGGTGGTATTATGTCATGTTTATAATCGAATTTGTGATGAATGAATGTCGATTTAGTTATATCATTGTTAATTACAATTCAATTTTACATTTCACTGTGTGATGTGATCTTACTTTAATTATCATGGATACGTCATGTCGTGGTTACGATTTTATGAAATCTAACGGATATTGTATTTTCTTATGATTGAAGAAAATGGCACCAAAAAGAGCCACGAGATCAACCCGAGCCCCACCAACTCCAAATGAAACAACCACAACTGTTACTGAGGCACAACTTCAGGCCTTAATTGACCAAGGAGTTGCTGCTGCAATGGCTGAAGCAGAAGCAAGCAGGGCTAGGAATGGCTACAATAGCAATGGTTCAGGACCAAGGCTAGCACAAGTTGTTCGCGAATGCTCTTACTCCGAATTCTTAAAATGCAAACTTTTGGACTTCAAAGGCACTGAGGGAGTCGTCGGACTCACTCGATGGTTTGAGAAAATGGAATCTGTGTTCAGCATTAGCAATTGCCCAGCAACTAGCCAAGTCAAATTCGCTACTTGCACTCTGCAAGATGAGATGATGCTCTTACATGGTGGAATGCCCATGTTATGACCACTACTACTGAAGCAGCTCATGCCATGACATGGGCAGCACGGAAGGAAAAGATTGACTAATAGTACTGCCCGAGTGGATAGATCAAGAAATTGAGACTGAGATGTGAATTCTCAAGGTCAAGGGCACGATGTGGTGCCTATTAGGTCGACATTTCATATCAACTAAGCTTTGGATGTGTTTCCCAGAATGTTCCCAGAAGATGTAGAACAAGATGAAAAGTATATCGGTGGATTGCCTATAATAACTCGGCAGGTGTTAAAGGCATCAAAATCAAAGACCATGCAAGAAGTTATGATTTTACAACTAAGTGATGGAGGATTAAGACCCAGGCTTATGCTGAACGTCAGGCAGAAAAGTTAAAAGAAAGAATGATGATCTTTCCAAGAATAATTAAAACCAACAGAATAAGAGGCAGAACACAGGCCAAGCCTACACTGCAGGCAATAGTGGCAGGAAATCATACGCCGGATCTAAACCTCTGTGTTCCAAGTGTAACTACAATCACGAAGGTCCTTGTCCACCTAGGTGCAATAACTGCAAGAGGGATGTCATCTGACCCAAGATTTTTTTTTTGTAAGGAAGCGACCTGTAAATGCAACACAACAACAACAACAACAACAACCGTAACAACAACAACAACAACAACAACAACAACAACAACAACAACCGTAACAACAACAACAACAACAACCATAACAACAACAACAATCAGCAGGGCAATGGTTGCTTTGAGTGCGGAGCTCAAGGCCATTTTAAAAGAAACTGCCCAAGACTGAGAAACAATGACCGTGGTAATCAAGCTGGAAATGACAGGGCACCAGCGAAGTGTAGTGTTGGATAATGCGGTGGCTAACCCAGACAATGTCATTGCGGTACGATCCTTCGAAACAACCGCTATGCTTAGATCTTATTTGATACGGGAGCCAATCAAAGTTTTTGTGTCTACTACATTTACACCCAAATGACATCACAACCATCTACCCTAGATCACTATTATGATGTCGAACAAGCAGACGGAAGAAAATTGGGCCTAAACACTAACTTAAGGGTTTCACATTAAATTTCCTAAACCACCAATTCAACATAAACTTAATGCCTGGTAGAACTTGGTAGTTTTGATGCTATTATCGGTATGGATTGGTTGGCGAAGTACCAAGCGGTCATCATGTGTGCCGAGAAGATTGTTCACATTCCCATGAAGAAATAAAACCTTAATCATGACACGGTGATGGTGGGGGGTAACCCGGGAAATGCGACACGATTAAACATCATTTCGTGCACTAATAACGCAAAATATACATTGAAAGATGGTTTCCTATCTTTACTGGCATCAGTGACTACAAAAGAGGTTAAGACAAGTCGCATAAGAAGCGACTTGAAGTACGTAGTTCAATTGTTCCCAAGACTTTCCTGAAGTACTCCTGAGACTTGCCGTGTCCTTCCTCCGACTCGACAAGTGAGTTCCAATTGAATTGGTACCTGGTGACTGCACCTGTAAGCTCGAGCGCCTTATCGATTAGCGCCTTTCAAGATGAAAGAAGTATCTGAGCACTAAAAGAACTGTCCAATAAAGGCTTTATAAAAAGACCCAGTTTCCTCACCTTGGGTGCTCGGTCTTGTTTGTCAGAAGAAAGACGGATCTTCCGATGTGCATTGATTACCGGAATTGATATAAAACTAACGGTGAAGAACCGATATCCCCAGCTCCAATAATTGATAGATTTATTTGATCATCTTCAGGGGGGGGGGGGGGTCGGAGTGGTCTAATCGAAATATCGACCTAAGGTCAGGTTAACACCAACTCGAGGTTCAGAGAAGAATACATTCTTCGAAGACTGCCTTCAGAACACGTTATGGCCATTACGAATTTCAAGTTATGCCGATTTGGTAGTTGACAAACGCACCTGCTGTGTTATGGCCCTCATAACTCGAGTGTGCAACATATCTGGACAAATTTGTAATTGTCTTATTGAATGATATTTTGATCTATTCCAGAACAAGCAATAGCACGATAGAGCATCTGAAGATAATATTGGAATTGTTGAAGAAAGAGAGTGTATGCAAAATTTTCCGAAGTGCGAGTTTTTTGATTCCCAAGTACAATTCCTCGTCATGTGAGCGATAGTCAAGGCATTCACGTGGATTCCAGCCAAGATTGAATCCATAAAAGATTGAGCATCTCCTAAAACACCAACAAAGATTCGTTAATTTTTAGGTCTTGCTGGTACTATCAAAAAGATTCATTGTAGGTTTTTCAATAGATCGCCAAACAATGACTAAGCCTAACACAAAAGAAAGGTCAAGTTTGAGTGGGGCGATAAACGAGAAGTACTTTCACTGTTAAGCAAAAGTTTGCATGTAAAACCAATCCTTGCATTACCTGAAGGAATAAAGATTTCATCGGCATACTGCGATGCTTCGAAGAAGGTTTTGGGCCTGTATTGATCAAAGAGAAAAGTGATATCTTAGCATCAACTCCAGTAGAAAATTCAGGAGAGAACTATACAACTCATGATTTGGAACTTGGTGCAGTGGTGTTCGCTCTCAAGATCTGAGCCATTTTTATATGGAACTAAGTGTAGGGTGTTCACCGATCACAAAGAGTTTCAACACATTTTAGATCGAAAATAGTGAACATGAAGTGGCAACGCCGATGTTAAGTTGCAAAGTGATTACTATTGCGATATTCGTTATCACCCGGAAACAAATGTCGTTGCTGATGCCTTTGATTAGGAAAGAACGAGAACCACCGATGAGAGTTCTGAAGCTTTGGTTATGAACTATTAGTTTGGACCTCCAACAAATCTTGATGCTCAACCGTAAGCCGAAACCAGAAGAACATCAAGAAAGAATATGTTGGGGAATGGTTGATTGAATAGCTAAATTTCTAAGCAAATAGAAGAACAAAAGTTGGAACCACGTGCGGATGGAACCCTGTGCCTCAATGGCAGAGCTGGTTACCTATAGGTGAGTTTGCGGACTGTGATCATGCACGAGTCCCACAAATCAAAATACTCTATTCATCCGGGTTCCGACAAAATGTACCAAGACATGAAGAAGCTATATTGGTGGCCCAACATGAAAGCCGACATAGCCACTTATGTTAGCAAGTGTTTGACCTGTGCTAAGGTCAAGGCCGAAACACAAATGGCAATCATGATATTGGTGCGAAACTAAGATACCCGAAATGGAAGATGGGACAACATCACTATGAATTTGTCACGAGCTTTTCTTAGAACGTCGCAAGGCCTATGACCACTAATTTGGGTGATCGTTGACCGATTCACTAAGTCGCGAACTTCACACGATGAGAAAAGAGACCGATCCTTTGGATAAACTTGCAAGAACGTACCTAAAGGAGGTAGTCACGAGACATGGAATACCTGTCTCAATCATTTGTGATCGCGACCCGAGATTCGCATCAAATTTCTGGAGGTCCACGTCAGAACGCTTTGGGTACTATTTAGATAAGAGTACTGCGCACCATCCACAAACAACGGGCAAGAGAGAGGACGCATTCAAAACTCACGAGGATATTACTGCGAATTGTGCAATCGACATTGGCAAGGGTTGGGTTTAACATTTGCCATTAGCCGAGTTTCTACAACAATAGCTAATCACGCTAGAATCAAAGCCGCACCATTCTAGAGCACTTAAGGTCGAAAGTGTCGTTCACCAGTTTGTTTGACTGAAGTTGGAGAAGCTCAAATAACTCGGATCCAGATTAAATCAAGAGACCACTGAGAAAATCTTCCCAGATAATGCAAAGGATGCAAGCCGATCGAGATCGACAGAAGAGATTTATGCCGATACTGAAGCGTAAGCCAATGAATTTCAAGTCGGAGGATGAAGGTATGCATTTAAAGTCTCGCCTTGGAAGGGTAGGTACGTTTGGCGAACGATGAGAGTTGAACCCTAGGTATTAGTTGTACCTATTAAGATAATAGAAAGAGTAGGAGAAGTTGCTAACAGCTTGAACTTCCTAAGAGCTGAGTAGAGTTCATATACTTTCAATAGTGGCCTAACCTGAAAAAATGTGTCAAGCCGACGAACCATTAAGCCGTCCGTTGGATGGATTCCTGGATGACAAGCTTCATTTTGTTGAGGAACCGGTAGAAATAGTGGGCCGTGAAGTTAAACGGTTGAAGCGAAGTCGGATTCCATTAGTCAAAGTTCGATGGAACTCCAAGAGAGGTCCTGAGTTCACGTGGGAGCGTGAAGATCAATTCAAGAAGAAATATCCACACCTCTTCACCAAGACCACACCGTCGTCAAGTGCTGCATCGTGAGCCTTGAGGACAAGGCTCGTTTAACGGGGGAAGTCTATAACACCCTGTGTTTTCAAGTCATTGACGACGTCGATAAATCCACAATGTACCTTTTGTATTGTACGCATTTGCTTTAAATCATAAATGTTAAGCTAAATCGCGTAAGCTAAAAATTAGCGTTCAATGTAAACGGGCATCAAACAATTAAATGTTTACATCAAACAAGGGTTAAGTAATTATTTTGAGGATAATTATTAACTTTGTTCATTTTATTTTTATCGGATACGTAAAGTGTATACGTTTCGCGATAAATTGCGTTTAGGCACTCCCGGAACCACCAAAACTTTTCTACGCTTCAACAAATACCCACATTTATACCCAATACTCAAAAACTACAAAAATATATCATGTATATCATATATATGCCGAATTTAGGGCATATTATACAAAGAAAAATAAGAAAGACTTCCATTTGGTCAAATACTACACCATACTTCTTTAATGCACACCATACCTATCTTACTTTGACTAATGACCATGACTATGGCCATACCTAAGACCAATGACCATCCTTTGAACCATGCTTGGTCTCTTTGACTAGATTTACTCCATATATATTCATGTATCTAGTAAGAGAAGTCATACATGCTTAACACTTAACTAGAAAATCAAACACACCTTCCTTTTCCATCTCTATATGCTACGGCATAACACAAGCACTCTACATAATCCATACAAATTTTTATTCAACCTATACACTTCTATACACATCTATCCTAAGACATTCTAAGGTACCCTATAGCTCACGGCATACAAACACCCTCCAACCAAATCCATATCAATTTTTCTACAAGCTATACACTTCTATACACATCCATCCTAAGATGTTCTAAGGTGTTTCCAACCATTGAATCACCATTTGCAAGTAATAATCAAGAAAAAGGAAGCTAGGGTTTTTATTAAGAAAACAAGGGTTTTCTTAAGTGCAAGCTTGGATTCTAGGGCTAAACAAGGGTTTAGCATTTGTTCATCATCATCTTCACACATCCTAAGGTCTACTAGAACTCTTTATGTTCTTACAATTTTCATTAATATACATATGTTAATTCTTTATAGCTTAAATCACCATTTAGGATTATTAACATGTAAAAAGAAGTTTTTACTTGTTGTCATCATTTTGTACACTTTTATATATCTTATGATGTTAAAGGCATCATGATAAAATGGATGAGAAAGTGTTGTATCATGTTGTTTTGGTGTAAAAATGACCATGTACTAATTAGGGTTTTGAAAGATCAATTAATATGTTTCAAGTGGAAGTAATGCAAATGGCATGTAAATCTTGTTTATGGACTTTTAATGATATTATATGATCACTAAAATAAGGATATAATAGAAGTATACATATTGTACACACTTGGTTAATGTATAAAAGTTCAAGTATGAACTTGAAGTAAAAAGACACTTAAGTAAAGTTATGTTTTCATGAAATGTTATGACTTGTACATTTTGATAACTTGGACATATGAGGAGTATTATGGACAAATGGACTCTAATATATGTATGATATATAACATATATGATATATAAGACATGTGGTGGATTACAAAATTGAAGAGTATGAAAACAAAGGTTGAAAATGGACTTATCAAACAAACACCAACATTCTGTCCAAAATTTTGTATAGGACATACTTATAATATATTTTTATAAGATAATACATTTCACGACGATTCCGAAAAGGTAAGAAACTTGTCAAACGGATTAATAACGAAAAAGTTACGGTAAAAACGAGTTATACGTTAATTAAACGGAGTTTATAAAATAATTTTTATAAAATTTATACAGCAAGTTTGATATTTTTAACAAATAATACATATTTTTGGGATTCCAAAATGATAAGAATCGTAATTTTTCAATTAATAACGAACGAGTTATGAATTTCGCAAGTTTACGACAATTAATACTTTTATAAAACTATTTTTATAAAAAGATAACTGTTCATGACAGAAAGTTTATATTTTTATTACCTCATAAAATTATAGAACTTTCAATTACGAGATCGTGCTCGAAAGAATGCTAAAAACGGAGCTATAACGAATAAAATACGATATTTACGGGGTTTACGACAACAAAGCGATTTAAATAAAACTTACGTCTGATGTGAACAGTAAAAGTTACTGTTCACCAGGGGGTCAAAATATGGAAAATGTCAAATTATGATAACTCATCTTAATACGAAAAGATGGGCATAAGAAACGCAAGAAACGATTAGAAACGGAAAGTTTATGACGATTCTACCAAAAGTATGTTAAAAACTTTTAATTTTATAAACAATGTTTTCACTTAAACATTTAGATGGTGATTAGCTAATAGACTTATGCATGTGTAGAGTACTTAATGTGATATAGTACTTATTGACCTTAATTTAATATAGGTTCATTTTGATCGATTTTCGCGTGGACGCTTATTTGGAGATATACTTGGCATTACTCCACTCAAGATGAAGTTCAGTAGCGCCACATTTTATATGCTTTGTTTTATAAAGTATTTGGGATGAAAAACATCAATGCTTTGAAATGGACACAAGTGGATTAAGTTTTTCATGTTATTATTACGTGTCCTAAGTACGAAGCCATACCTGAGCCCATATCATTAACTGTCCAATAGCGGGATAGTGAGCGCGAATGTTATGAATAGATCCTATTGGTAGGACAGACCCCGTTCGGGTGATTAGCATATCACTAGACAAACGAACGTATACCAATCGAATATAGGATGTTGTGGGATAGAAACATCACCACTGGCAACTGTAGTGCCATTAAATTGGGTATGCCATACACGTCAAGCTTGAGTGTCATGATCTTAGAGCATCGTAATTACATTTATATGAATGTCTGCATCAGTTGCATTATCTATACACTTGGAAATCTTGTAGGTCCACAATAATAGATTTACAAACCTATGAATTCACCAACAATATTGTTGACGTTTTAAGCAATGTTTATCAGGGTATCAATAAGCACGATTGTGCCCGATGGAAACAAGGTAGGTTTTAATTTGGGATGCATGCATTAAAGATTTTTGTCGCATTCATTTTTTATCTGTTATGGGCTGAAAATCTTTGTATTTTTGATCAAGAGAACAATGTTAAGCTTCGGCTTATGTAACAATTACTTTGTTTAAATCCAATGTAATCATTTTCAAGACGACTTTTTGGTCGTTCTATATATATCTTGTGTTATTGATCTAAGAAGTAACACGCCCCGGACCCTTATTCCGCTGCGACCCAATTTGGGGGTGTTACAGATTGGTATCAAAGCCAAGGTTATAGAGAACCAGGTCAAATGTTTTTGCTGGACTATAACCATTTTCAAACACGAATTCATACAATCGGGTTGTACACGGGACAAACATATGTGCATGACATTCATGCTACACTACTTGTTGCCATTAGTTGGTTGGACTAATGCATTCATATTTATATACATTGTTATGATAAAAATTGTATGTATTTACTATAAGAGTCTTATATTAAATACTAATATAAGTTATTTTGAATTTTTAGATTCAATCATGTCAGATTCGGATGAATCAAGGGTTACACACACAGAGGTTTCTAGCCCATTTGAGGATTTATCAGACATAGGATCACCGAGAGCCGATGATCACGAGTACCTTGAGCTACCTTACATGCCAGAGGACCCATACTTGGAGGCCGCTCTTCAGGCACCACCCTCTCTAGATTATGTGCAGGCCCGGAGGAGCCTGAGCAGGCACCACCCTCACCTGATTATGTTCTAGGTCCGGGGCATGATGATGACGAGATCGTTGCTGAGGACCAGCCATATGCAGAGGATGCCTCACCTATTGTACAGTCACCGGATTATGTTCCAGAGACTGATCCTGAGGCAGATCCGGAGGAGGATGGCGATAAGGACCCTGAGGAGGATCCTATTGACTATCCTGCTGATGGAGGAGATGATGGAGACGATGAGATGGACATCGAGGAGGATGAGGATGACGAGATGGATATTGAGATTGACGAGGAGGCGGAGGAGGAGCACCTAGCTCCTGCCTACCCGGTAGTTGTTGTTTTAACAGCTACTGCCCCGTCTGCGGAGGAGACTAAGCCATTTGAGACCGATGAGTCTGCAGCCACACCACCACCTCACCCTGCATACCGTATAACTGCTAGGATTACTATTCCAGAGCCATTATCGGTACCAGCATGGTCTGATTCTGAGGTTGCAAGATTACTTGCTATATCTTCCCCACCAGCATCACCACTATCTTCATGGTCTTCATCACCACCCCAGATCCCTTTCCTACTATCACCACCCTCACCGGTATTGACAGCACCACCTCCTAGTCCTATTCGATCATTGGGCTATCGAGCTGCTACGAGTGCACCACCACCCTTTCCTACATCAGCTCCTACTTCATTCCCACCACTATCACTACCCTCTGACAGTCATAGAGAGGGCAGACCCGAGGTTAACCTACCACCTCGGATGGGTAGGAGAGAGCTCCGCCGCTGCTGCTGCTAGACCAGCTGGAGGTCTTAGGGCAGATTACGGCTTTGTTGCCACTATGGATAGGGAGATCAGGCGTGACCCAGAGAGATATGTTGGATATGGGATCACGGATTCATGAGATGAGATTGTTGAGACCCTACAAGGAGCTCCAGTTAGTACTGACACAGAGTTGGGTGCATACGTGAGAGAGTTTGAGTCTATGGTTAGGCGAGACACGGATGAGATCTACACGATGTTAGACGATGAGCAAAGTCAGAGACAGCTATTGGCCGGTCAGGTCAATATGTTGTTTAGAGACAAACGTGCACATGCATATACACGTCATTTGATGGAGACTGAGGTTAGGATGTCTAGAGAGGCTTGGGGACGATCTATGGATGCGAGTGATCTTGCGCGTGCAGAGGTAGTAGATAGAGAGCGATTTCAGATTTGCTAGAGACAGACCGCAGGAGGCGTGAGGAGATGAGAGAGTTGAGGGCAGCTGATCGTGCTCGACAGCAGCAGATTATTCAGACATTGACTGTTATGCAGACACTACAGAGAGAGATGATTCCACTTTAGGGACTGGTCACCACACTGCAGGGGCAGGTGACAGCCTTACAGGGACAGGTGATGGCATTACAGGG
>BQNB010026195.1:2159-36887 GCA_026074375.1 Tanacetum coccineum | reverse complement strand
ATGATTAGTGCCAATAGTATAGGCTAGGGATGATTAGTGCCACAAACTACAAACCACAGGGATGATTTTTGCAGTTTACTCTATAGTTTATGATTAAGTATTCCTATGCCATGTGATAACGGTCATGGTCTAGAAAGTCAAACACTAACGAACTACACACTAGAAGTAAACACTAATTTGAATGGATTATACTAATCAGAGTTGACCACAAATGTTTAGAGCACACGATACGGGTGCCATAAGGTTGCATTATTGGCTTACAGCGCCATCCTATGCCACCAGCCGATATGAGACATTTAGTCATAGGGCATGACGCTAAAATCACCAGCCAAACAATCACACATTTTTCTTTCTTTTTTGTGTGTTTTATTTATGATTTATCTTAAAAACTGTGTGGTCAGAGATGTTCTACGAATTGAGTGACGAAGAAGAGTGTTTTTGGGTTAAGCAGGTGGCAGAATTTTTTGCGATTACACGAATAAAACCGATGCACCTCTTTTATATTTTTTTGGTTTGGAAACAAAAAAAATAAATAAATAAAAAATTATCTATCAAACTACATTGTTTTCGGAATCTCAGTTTTGATATTAGTTCGAATAGGTAAATATATGGGTTGCGTTTAGTTGGAAAACATTTTTTATCATTTTCTATTTCCTGTTTTGTAAGAAAAAGGAGGGGGTTCCATCTCTCCACAAAACAATTGAAAATTTGAAAAACGCGTTTAGTTAAAGAAACATGTGTTTGTGTTTTTTATTTTACAATACTAGAATACATGTTCAAATGTTGTTGTTTCTATCTCATTTCTTTATTTACTTTTGTAATATTATAAAGACATATTCGAAACACAAAAATAGAGGTGGCAAAACGGGCAGGCTGGGCGGGCGCAAGCATCAGGCAAAACCGGTACGAGCCATAACGGGCACGGGCTAAAACGGGCACTAATGGGATAAATGGGCTACTCGGTGAATCTTATTTATTTAATGGTTTTTTAACGTTTTCGTCCGTATTTTTACGTTTTCGTTCGTTATTTTACGTTTTCGTTCGTTTTTTTACGTTTTTGTCTGTATTTATATGTTTTCGTCCGCTTTTTTACGTTTTCGTCTTTTTTTTATGATTTCGTCTGTTTTTTTACGATTTCGTCTGTTTTTTACGTTTTCATTCGCTTTTTTACGATTTTGTCTGTTTTTTTACGATTTCGTTCTTTTTTTACGTAATCGTTCTTTTTTATACATTTCGTCGGTTTTTTAGGATTTCGTCAGTTTTTTACGATTTCGTCCTTTTTTTTACGATTTCGTTCTTTTTTTACGATTTCGTCCGTTTTTTACGTTTTCGCCCGTTTTTTTACGGTTTCGTCCGTTCTTTACGTTTTTGTCCGTTTTTTTACGTTTTCGTCAGTTTTTTACGTTTTCATCTGTAATTTTACGTTTTCGTCTGTAAAAAACCGGACGAAATCATAAAAAACAAACGAAATCGTAAAAACAGCCGAAAACGTAAAAAACAGACGAAATAGTAAAAAAACAGACGAAATCGTAAAAAAAGGGACGAAATCGTAAAAAAACGAACGGAATCGTAAAAAAACGGACGAAATCGTAAAAAACGGACGAAATCATAAAAAAAGCACGAAATCGTAAAAAAAGCACGAAATCGTAAAAAAGGACAAAATCGTAAAAAAACGGACGAAAACTTGAAAAAACGGACGAAATCATAAAAAAAGCACGAAATCGTAAAAAAGGACAAAATCGTAAAAACGGATGAAAACTTAAAAAAACGGACGAAATCGTAAAAAACGGACGAAATCGTAAAAAAATAGACAAAATCGTAAAAAAATGACGAAAACGTAAAAAAACTGTCGAAATTGTAAAAAAACGAACGAAAACGTAAAAAAACGAACGAAAACGTAAAAAAAGCGAGCGAAATCGCAAAAAAAGACGAAATCGCAAAAAAACGGACGAAATCGCAAAAAACGAAGGAAATCGCAAAAAGCGGACGAAATTGCAAAAAAAACAGACGAAAACGTAAAAAACGGACGAAAACGTAAAAAAACAAACCAAAACGTAAAAAAATTGTCGAAATCGTAAAAAACGTCTGTTGGCCTACATAAACATCAAAAAAACTTATAAAAACATATAAAACGTAAAAAATAAGGGAAAAATAAATATGAGTGTCATAAAAGGAAAACGAGGAAAACAAAATAAAATTGTTTTCTAGTTTTGTGTATAAAAGAAGAAAATAGGGATTTGGTGTGTTGTAAAGAATTTTGTTGGAAAACGACGAAATGAACGCGATCTGTGTTTTCCTTGTTTTCAACAAAACATTTTGTGAAAAACAAGGGTGTTTTTCTCCAACTAAACGCAGCCATGATGTCTTCTCTAGCCTGGTTACCTAGAAAGGATAACTTTTTGACTCGGATGTGCACGACCTAACTGAGGTATCTCCATGGCTCAGATGTACTATAACCAAAAATCACCTAAATAACCATGAATAACGACCAACTGAGCTTTACAACACCAGCTTGTATTAAACAAACTTCAATAATATTGTTCCAACATTATACGAGTTTACCAACAAGACACGATGTTTCACATGAAGCAGACATGCCAAAGTTGAGCAAGTGTTGCAAAACTTACACAAATACCATCCCACACCAAATCTTCATCAAACATATACTTTTTGAACACAGAACAAATCTCCCCAACACAACAAAATAAAAGAATGTGATGCTCACCAGAACAACTTACAATTAACCGGAACACCTACAATTTCTACTAGAAAAAAGGGTCAAAACTGGAAACTAGTCTAAACTTTTTAAGGATAATTTGTCCTAAGGTCAATATTAGCAGAAAAAGAACATAGAAATGGAGCAGGCAAACCGAACACACATACAAACATGTGAAATCAGAAATGGTAAAACTGGCTTTTTTATGCATCTTCAGCTGCTGCCTGAACTGGCCCATTCGACCTGAAACCACGGCCCCTTCCACGACCTCCCCTCCCACGCCCGCGACCTACAATCAATCGTTTCAAATTCGTGTTTGAGAATGCTTCAAATATCATACTTATGACATACATCATAGTGTTTGAGAATGCTTCAAATAAGGTGACTAGGTCGGGTTGGGTTGACCATGAACAGTTATCATCTACGGTTTCTTTGTTTAAATAAAGTAAATATATCTAATATAATACGTTGTTATGATTACAATACATAATGTTATTAAGATACTGCAAAAACACTATATGTATCATATTAATATATGAATGCAATATGGAGTTATGACAATAGAGATAATACCTCGTACTGTGCATGGGCTTCATGATTTGGAAACCCCACATTTGTGGAGCATCCTATATACGAGTGAGTTATTATAACCTCCCTTCTCGACCACGTTAATTGCGGCCACTCATCGCCGTCCTTGCCCCTGGGTAGTACACGAAAGGGCCCATCCCATACCTCTTCCATCATACTCATCTGGTGCAAAATATTTCCCTTGTCAAACTCAAAGCAAATGAAATAAAAAGACCATTCATTTTATTAAAATAACGAGGATACTGCTACTGATACGATTACGACTCGATCGTGATAAAATAAGACCTTTAAATTATGATGGGTTTGTTTGGGCTGTTTCTTTTCAAAGGGTCTTTTTGGTTTGAGCCAAAAGGAAAAAAAAAAAAATTATCAAAAAGGGGGGCAAGTGTTAATCGGGTTGAAACTTGATAGAAAAGTCACCCAAGGCTATTTATAATGCATATCAATCTCGAAAATCACTTTTAAGACTACCTTGGTAGTATTATGATACGAACCGGATCTGATACATAGAATTGATAGAGAAAATAACGATAAATAAAGATAGGTGATAACTTTCGAGAGGCCGGATCGGTATCTCTCTCCATAATGATATTAAATCAATAACCATTATATTATTCAACATAATTAAGATTACAATCCTAATCACCTATTTTAATGATAAGATATCCTAATAATATTATTGTAAACAAAGATACTGAATCTTTACTTTTTATTAAAGAGTATTACTAATTAATTAGTAAATAATCTTACTAACTGCTCACATATATTATACTAAGATAAAATATTAATATTTAGGTCGTATCAATACTCCGCCCCCACAAAAACCTTGGCTCAAGGCGTGTTGCTTCTAACACTACTTGCATTCTGGTTACCACGTTTTCATTGGCGACCTGTCTCAAGAAGATCACATGAAATGACGTGTCTCCAATTAGATCTACAAAGGGTCTTTGCTTATTATCGATTCCATCATGAAAATACAACATCTTCCATTATCCCCCCTATCAACGCAAAAGTATGATCCATGTTTCAGCCCCGACATCAGCCCATGTGTCGTTACCTTGCCATACACATTCCGCAAACATGTTGAACTAAATATCTGAGTTGTTTTAATCATAGTACCAACTTCAAAAAATTAACAACGGATCGTATTTTAAATTCTTTTTATTCTTCTTCGAAATCAGTCATGTTATTAGGCGAAAACATCCAATAATCACCAAAATGGTGCTTATTCAGTGGTTTTGTGGGTACCTTAGTTGTAATTGGTCGAGTCGATTGCACAGCGATGATGATTTATGGATTAAAGAGAATGTATATTCTTCAATTCATCTTACTTCGAATCGTTTTCATTGACTCTGGTCTTCTTCATGTCTTGTTCTTCTTTCGAGTCGATAGCCTATGCTCATGTCCAAGGAAACAAACATTCTTTTCGTGGTGTGCCTTTAAATTCCGAAACAATTCTTCAAGTTCTGCCATTTTCTTGTTTCATCATAGTTGTTGTTTCCTAAACTATTGCTTTTTTTTAACTATGACAGTATATCCCGATATGAACAGTAATCGTGAACATTAAAACTTTTTTTTTTTCATACACTTAAAATCGATAACACTCTGATCCAATTGATATGAACCATCGATTAAGAGATATAAAGAACAATAAGAATATAAATAAGATAGGTGATCCAACTTTCAAGACGCTAATCTCTATCCGAATAATGATAATCACATCACTTATAAGCATAGTCAAATGATAACGTGACTACGGCGCGTTTCGCATTTCGGATAGTTTCGTTACCCATACGCAGTACGATCGCGATCGGATTCGCTGGGATCGCGATATGTGATCGCTATTTCGGTGTTCCTAATGAACATCAATCAGCGGACCGAAAGTCTTTATGGGGACATAACCAAAACTGAATCGGGTACAGTGTACCAAAGTTTAATGGTACGGCATACCAAAGTGATTTTTAGTACAGCTTAACCATTGAGTAGACCCTTTTCAAGATGCGTTTTTGTGAACCTTCACTCTATATGACTGTCCGACATTCATAAGAGCCCATGCCCCTCTAGATTAACAATTAGCTTTAGATTTCAAGGACACTAACTACATTAGCAAATTTACAAGAATTGTTTAACAATCGATGTGATACGAACCGGATCGGTAAAAGAGACATAAAGAACAAATAACGATAAATAAAGATAGGTGATCAACTTTCGAGAGGCCGATCTCTCTCCCAATAATGATATTAAATCACTAAACCATTCATATTATTCAACATAATAAGATTACAACCTAATCCCCTATTTATAATGAAAGATATCCTAATACTATTCTTGTAGAACAAGATACTAATCTTTACTTTAATTAAAAAGTATCTACTAATTAAATAGTAAATAACTTACCAACTGATCATATATTATACTAATAATCACAACAACAAAAACGATACCCAATCCCGCCTGAGCAGGGTATGGGGGAGGTGAGATGTAGACAGATCCTAACCCTACCCTTTACGGGTAAAGAGACTGCTTCCAAGTAGACCACCGGCTAAGAGACAAGAGAGTGGGAAAGGGAGTTTTTTTTTTTTTTTTAAATGCACCCACACGAACACACACGCGCACCCACACCCAGACACACACCATCAGACACGGCACACACACCCAGACACTCACAGACAAACACACGCACACACGCCCAGACACACAGCCACACGCACATGTATATATATATATATATATATATACATACAAGACAAGAGAGTGGGAAAGGGAGTTTTTTTTTTTTTTAAATGCACCCACACGAACACACACGCGCACCCACACCATCAGACACGGCACACACACCCAGACACTCACAGACACTCACAGACACACAGACAAACACACGCACACACGCCCAGACACACAGCCACACGCACATGTATATATATATATATATATATATACATATATATATATATATATATATATAACTACACACAATCTACAAAACAAGAAGGCAAGCACAGAGAAGAAGAACAAAAAGCACATATAGACCCAAAGAAAAGGAATAATCTCTACAGCGGGCCAAACTAGCTAAAAATGCCAAGAGGCCTACCCTAAGAGGCACAAAAAATGGCAAACACGAAGAACACCAGACCTAAAAACAAAAGACCCGGGAAGAAAGGAACACACAAGGCCAAAGGAGACAAGATAACCAAAGAGAAAATCACAGCGCAAAGCCAAAAAAGGCACAAGTAGGCAAAGGCACACAGAGACAGGCAAAGCAAGAACGAGCAGGCAAAACACGAAAAACACACAATCGACAAAATAAGGGGGCGATCAAGAGCACACGAGCACAAAGCACAGAAAAGGCAAAAGGTTAAAAAAGGGATCTAAACCTAAGAAGAAAGCCGAGAAACTACCCGCTAATCCTAATTCTATCTCTCCACTAATTCCTATCAGAGGTCATGTCCTCGGACAAGAAGAGCTCTTTCATGTCCAGCGTAATTCTATCTTCCTATCTAAGTTTAGGTCTACCCCTTCTCCTCGAGCCTTCAACAAGCATAGCTTCAACTCTCCTGACTGGGGCAGTTTGTGGTCTCCTCTTGACGTGCCCAAACCATCTCAACCCTCCTTCCATCATTTTGTCGATTATAGAAGCGACACCCAATTCTACTCTGAATACTCCGTTGGGTATCATGTCTACCATGGTTTTACCGGAAGTCCACCTCAGCATTCTCAATTCCGCCACTTCCACCCTATTCGCTTGGGCTTTCGTGATCTGCCAGCACTCTGAGCCATACAGCCATACAACATAGCTGGTCTAATCGCGACCCTATAAAATTTTCCCTTTAGCTTTAAGGGAATTCTCCAATCACATAGGACTCCAGATGCCGCCTTCCATTTTACCCAACCAGTTTTGATACGGTTGGTAACGTCTTCGTCTATCCTTCCTGATCTATGCATCACCGAACCCAAATATCTAAAAGACTCCTTTGGTTGGAGGATTCAGTCTCCGATACGAATATCCACTTCTTGGTGGACGACCTCGTACCTACCGTAATCACATCTAAGGTATTCTTTCTTCTCTCTACTTACCCGTAGGCCATTGTCTTCTAGTGCCTTCCTCCAACTCTCAAGTCTGTTGTTTAACTCTTCTGCCGACTCTGCGATCAGCACAATATCGTCTGCAAATATCATGCACCAAGGGATGTTCTCTTGAATACCCCGTGATATCTCGTCGAGAATTAATGTGAAAAGGTAAGGGCTAATGGCAGAACCTTGATGAAGGCCTACTTCCACAGGGAAAAAGTCTGTGTTCCCTACGGTGGTCCGTACGCGGGTCTTCGCCCCCTCATACATATCTTGTATGACTTTTAAGTATCTCCTTGGTGTTCCCTTATCTATTAGGTGTCATAAGCCTTTTCCATGTCAAGAAACACCATAATAATATTGAGGGTCGTATCAATACTCCCACCCCCAAAAACACCTTGTCCTCAAGGTGTTGCTTCTACCAAACTTGATTCCTGGATCCCACGTTTTCACTTGTGAACGTGTCTCTAGTCGATCAACATGAAACTGCAAGTGTACCTCCAAATTAGATCTACAAAGCGGCTCTTTGCTTAATCTCGATTCATCATGAAAATACCAACCATCTTCCGTTATCCTATCAAGCAGAAAGTATGATCCATGTTTCAGCCTCGCATCAGCCCATGTGTCATACACAATTCCGCCAACATCGTTGAACACAATATCTTTGTTGTTTTCTTCATCAGTACCAACATCAAAAAATTTAACAACTGATCTTGTATTTTCAAATTCTTTTTCATCTTCTTCGAAGTCAGTCATGTTATTAGGCGACAAACATCCAAAATCACCATAACTTGGTGCACATTCAGTTGGTTTTGTGGGTACCTTAGTTGTAATTGGTCGAGAAGATTGCACAGGCGATGATGATTTCTGGATTAAAGAGAGAAGTAAATTCTTCAATTCATCATACCTTCGAATCCGTTCTTCATGTCTCTGATCTTCTTCGAGTCGATAAGCCCTAATGCTCATGTCCAAGGAAACAAACCTTCTTTCCGTGTGCGCCTTAAATTCACGAAAATCATCTTCAAGTTCTGCCATTTTCTTGCTCATCATAGTTGTTTCTAAACTATGATTTTTTTTTCGTGAACATTAAATCCCGATGAACAGTAAATCCGTGAACAGTAAACTTTTTTTTTTCAAACCCTAGAATCGAAACAGCTCTAATACCAATTGATATGAACCAGATTCGATTAAGAGATATAAAGAACAATAACGATAAATAAAGATAGGTGATCAACTTTCGAGAGGCCGATCTCTCTCCCAATAATGATATCAAATCACTAAACCATAGTCACAGGAAACGCTGACTCGGTCACGTTTTGCGTTTCGGATCGTTAGTACCCAAACGCGGTACGATCGCGACTCGGATCGCTCGGGATCGTGATCTGGATCGCAATATTCGGCGTTCCCAAAGAACATCAATCAGCGTACCGAAGTCTATTGGGTCGACGTACCAAAATGAATCGGTACAGTGTACCAAAGTTAATTGGTACGGCGTACCAAAATGATTTGGTACAGCTAGCTTTAACCATGAGTTTAATTTGATTATTAAATCATATCATTTTTCAACTTCGACCAGTACTCTCTTATTTTAACAATCTTTTGAGTAAATCTTTTGAGTATTGATATATATCATATGATATTTGGCATTTTGGCTTATATGTATACTAATTTAGAAAAATAATGTTATTAATAATATGGTACATCGTACCAAATCGGGTACAACGTACCAAATTTTATGGTACATCGAAGAGTAAATTGCATAAATCGTCCTTAAAGTTTTGCCAAATTGCATGTTTCATCCCAAATGTTACGAAAGTGCAAGGATCATCCCTGTGGGGAAACTTTGGTGCAAGTATTGCACCAAAGGTTTCCTCAAAGGTTTCCTCACAGGGATGATACTTGCATCAAAGGTTTCCCCACAGGGACGATCTTTGCACTTTCGTACCGTTTGGGACGAAATATGCAATTTGGCCAAACTTTAGGGACGATTTATGCAATTTACTCTACATCGAACCAAAGCGTTCCGAAATGAGCCTACCCCCCCCTCGTACCGAATTTTAGGGACCTAGCGAACCGCGTTCCCGTTTCGCCATCCCGTACCGAAGCGAACCGCATTCCGTGTGACTATGCACTAAACCATTCATAATATTCAGCATGATAAGATTACAATCCTAATCCCCTATTTATAATGAAAGATATCTTAATACTATTCTTGTAGAACAAGATACTAATCTTTACTTTAATTAAAGAGTATCTACTAATTAAATAGTAAATAACTTACTAACTGATAATATATTATACTAATAATAAAAATAATAATATTGAGGGTCGTATCAATAGATTGATATGAACCAGATTCGATTAAGAGATATAAAGAACAATAACGATAAATAAAGATAGGTGATCAACTTTCAAGAGGCCGATCTCTCTCCCAATAATGATATCAAATCACTAAACCATTCATAATATTTCAGACATGATAACGATTACAATACCTAATTCCCCTCTTTATAAAGAAAGATTATTCTTTACCACTATTCTTGTTAGAACAAGATATAATCTTTACTTTAAATAAAGAGTGTCATAAAATTAAATAGTAAATAACTTAACTAACCTATAATAATATTTATACTATATAAAAATAATAATATTGAGTGGTTCTTATTTTTTTTTTTTCGTTACTACGTATACAATACTCTGCCTCCAAAAACACCTTGTCCTCAAGGTGTTGCTTCTAACAAACTTGATTCCTGGATCCCACGTTTTCACTTGTGAATGGTCACTGTGTGAACCTAAATTGTCTTAGTCAATATACAGAAACTAGCAATGTGTACTCTCTCCTACTCATTAGATTCTCTCCCACGTTCACCTAATCACCATTGATCTCATCTGCAAAATAATATAATGTCCTTCGGTTATCTTTAGTCAGTAGGAAAGTATGCTCACATGTCTCTCTCGATCCGCATCAGCCCATGTGTCGTAACCTGCCATGACTATACAATTCGTCGCCATCATCGCAGAGAACACAATTCCATAGAATATAACACCCCCCCACGCTCACGTTAATATTCAAACAATTAGAACACCCTTTGTTCTTTGTACTTGCATCACGCTGTGGTCTTCTTACGCCCAAGTGTCTTGTATTTGTATATTCTTTATGGTGTGTGCTCGAACCATCAATATCACCATAGATTAATGGAGCACACATTCAGGTTGGTTTTTGTGGGTTCCTTAGTTGTAATTGTCGCGAGAAGATGCACAGCGGCTGAAGTTGATTTTGGATTAAAGAGAAGTAAATTCTTCAAATTTCATCATACTCTGACCACGCGCGTAGATACTCTATATGATGCTTTAATTTCTATTGTCTTCTTATCATTTTTTGATACATCAATACTACTCACATCTAAACATACATTACCCTTCCCCACCCAAAAATAAAACATACAGACTTTCCCCCCCAATATATCAACCCACAAAAAAAAAAAACAAATAAAAATTTTTTTATTTAAATTTTATTTTATAAAATTTACTAAAACATCTTCAATAACATCCAAAAACATACCTCACCACAATAATACTTATACCTATCCACCTATAATCACCCCTTATAAATCCGATAACATAAAAACCTATAAAAAAAACCAAACACACACATACCTAAACCGCATCTCCCCGACTCAAACCAATAGAAAATAACGGTAACTCATCATAGACATACCCCCAACCTCAGAATCAACTAACGATAAAATAATATGGTGATCTATACTATCCCCCCTCCGCACCGAGGCGATCTCTCTTCCCAACCACCCTTACACAACCACCCACCATAAAACCATTATATTATGGACAACATTATAAAGATTACAATCCTAATCCCCTTATTATAATAGAATGATAATCCTATATATTCTTGTAGAACAAGATACTAATCTTTACTTTAATTAAAGAGTATCTACTAATTAAATAGTAAATAACTTACTAACTGATAATATATTATACTAATAATAAAAATAATAATATTGAGGGTCGTATCATAATATTAAGAAAGGAATTATCTATCAATAACAAAAAACCGACATAAAAATGTTTGGGGGGTCCACCCAATCCGGCCTGCCTTTTTCACCGCGTACTAAAAGATTACCCATTACCCAACCAGCCTGACCTAAGAGTCAGCATTTGTGTGCACCACATTTGTTACTATGTACATAACTATACGCATTTACGAGTGTGAGCTTTGATAAAAATTGATCATACCAGATAAACTCAAATTGATCATACCAGATACAACTCTGGGCCTTCCTCTTCCTCTTCCCCTTCCCCTTCCACCACTACCCCTGCCTCTTGCAGCTGGCATTCCATCTGCAGAAAAAAAGTATCAATACAAATCTACTGCAGCCCAACATATTGTTACAAAAAAAAGCGTTCATATATAACAATATACCTCCTTCGTACTCAAACTCAGGAGACGGCTTCACCTGATCAGCTGGCAATGGAGGCTGATACCTGAGAACATGTAATGCCATGAGAACTGAGGAAGGTACTAGAATGCTGAATTTTCACAATCCTAAGGAGTTAAGTAGGACATTTTTTACAGCAACAATGCAACATACTCGTTTAAAATAGACAGCACTACACAAACGTAAGGATTTGGCGTATAGTAGAAGATCGTCAATTTGAAAGAAACAGAGTAGTCGACATTAACTAATCGTCTCCACTAACATGTATTATCGCTTTATAGTTATCAAAAATGTATCAAATACTGCTCATTGTATGATTGTAACAAAAAATTTACACAAGGTTTTAAGAGCATCACAAGGGTCCATATCAAAAGATTATTTCATAGTAACTAACCCCAAAGAGCACAGTTTCACGCCAAGTACATCTGATGGCCACTACAACTTGATTCATTTCAATTATTATACAAATGTAATTTATTAAAGGTGTGCAGCCAAAGTAGTAACTCACCCAATAGATGATGTATCGAGCTCCTTCTTAGAGAGGGTTATAGTGATCAATGAGACATGCCTTGTCGTTTCAAGACTGCAGCACCAGCAAAATCAAGTAAAGAGAAAGAGTCATATAACGTAAAATAAGATCAGATTCTTTACAAAATATGAACTAAAAAAAATTGATCTTACGGAAGTAAGCCTTCCTCTAGGGGCTCCCATGTATCAGTTATGTCTGTGGATCCAATGGATGTTATTTGATGAAGACCAACAATTCTCCTCTGCATTAAAGCAAGTACAATAACAACTTGTCCCTCGCAGAACTATTACCAATAGGCAGTCGCGAAACCATAAGTAATATACCAACACAAGAAGCATGGCAAAAACCTTTATTAGTCTCACCAATGGGTAAAACCGTTCTCGTTCGACTAGCCCCTCCCCCTCCCCACCCACTCTGATTTGAAAAAACACAATTTCCGATGAGCCCTTTTCCTAGAAATCAGATAAGTAGATGAAAAGTGAGAACACTAAAAGCTTAATCACCTTAATTGTTAACTGCAAATATGTAAAATGAATGGAAATATTTCAAAAGTACATGTCATGTATTTTATGTTTTGCTCAATACACAAAGGGGCTTATCAGATTGCTTATAACTGCTTATCTGATTGAATAAGATGTTTTGAATAAATAGTTCCAAGTTGCATATTTAAAACAGCCTATTTAACATCTAATTAGATATGCAGTTTAGATAAGGAATCCCAAACACCATGCTTATCTACTGTATCCAAACGCAATAACCATATAAGCAGTTTAATAGGAAATCCAAACACCAAAATGATAATTACATATGTACAAAATCTTAACTATAAGTCTAATATAGATAACTGCAGAAAATTATATACTAAAGCCAAAAGCATTTGAAGATTCTAGCAATATAAATGAGCAGAAATGGTGATTTCGAAATGAGAAATGCTACAACCACAAAGAGTTTACAAAAAGATTTCCACAAAATGATGTGGCATGATGATTTGTACAATATTAGCCAATTAAAAGATGAGAGATAAAGAATTTGAATCCATGACACATCATTTTGTGGAAATCCTTTTGTAAACTCTTTGTGGTTGTAGCATTTCTCTTTTGAAATTACCTCAAGCAAAGTCATGGCATATGTGATATAGTTACGCATCCTGCCCTGGCTAGTAATACGTATCTCATTCTCTTGAATTGGTTGCTCAGCTCGTGGCTTTTCCACCCTCTGGTATCGGTCCATATCCTATAAATCAGATCAAAAAATCATCAATATCAAAAACAATATCGCTGTCAAACTATTATTAGACCAGCAAAACCAGGATTTGGAAAGAAAAGCATATAGATATAATATATAAGCAACAAACCACTCTTGGCTCTTCGGAAAGTACACGGAAAGAAAAGCGAGCGCTTAAGCGAAGAAGCGAAGCGCCCTAAAGCGCTTTGATTCCAAAGAAGCGAGGCGTTTTACTAGAGCGAGAAAAAGCGTTGTCAGGCGACCGAAAAGCGCTCGCTTTTTTGTATAATGGCTAGTTTTTATTTTTTTTGCTAATGAAGTTGTACATCCGGCCCTAATCTTCTAAATTAGGTTAAATAATTACAAAACTAACCTTTTAGTATAATATTATAAATACTAGTGCTAGTGGAGTTTGTGTTTGGTGAGGATGAAGCACTAACTTGGGGTACCGTAGCTAGTGCTAGTGGTGTAAATGAGCCGAGGCATTATACAAGAAGAAATGCATCGGTCTACAAGTGGGACATCTACAAGTAGGACACTCTATGATGAATCGGACGAGGATCTTGTAGATAAAGATGATATAATGGATCTCAGAAACTATGGGGAAATAAGAAATGAGAACTTAGACGATTATTCCGAATAAAAATGGTAGACTTTAGGCTTTAAGTATTTGAATAAACTTCTCTTTTGTGGTCTTTTTATATTAAAAATGAAGATTTTAAGATAATTATGTTTTTATTTAATCATTGTTTTCATACTAGACACTATTATATGCACAAAGAGTAAAAAGTTAACTAAAGCGCTCGCTTTTGTCGCTTCTCGCTTCTCGCTTTAGGGAAAGGCATGTCGCTTGGAGGTCGCTTTCGCCTTTAACTACCTTGGTGCTATTTAAACTAATTAAACAAATGATAAAGAAATGAAGACAAATTGCGCAATCAAATACTAACAATTGGAAAAATACAACAACAATACCCAATCCCACCAGAGCGGGGTATACACATAGATTAGAATCGAGTACGCAAAAAAAAGGTCAATGAAGAAATCAATTTTCTGCAGCTTCAACATATAGCGACAAACTACATGATTAAGTTATCAACCTTTAATTTATATCATCACGATTGATAAAATCCTATCAATAATGCATTCTCGATAAAACAAAACAATCCCGACTTTCTCTGGTTTCCGCAACCGTAACCATAACTGACACTGTTTTACATTATACATCAACTATTCGCAAAACAGAGATTTATTAGTTAAACACAAAACAATAAATATGTAAATTATGACTGCTGCATGCAAAATAGGATCATAAACTAAGGTGTTGTTTGTTTCATCAAAAAAGATATTTCGAGTCTGAATCTGAGTACCACGTGTTACTGTTAAGAGGTGGCAAAAAGTCCGAGCGTGAATTACGTAATGTTGTTTGTTTTTGTTAAATTGTCTGAATGATTTTAATTTGCAAAATATATATAGAAAATCATCGCATTGCGATGAATAAGTGACTTCTATAAACATAAAACGAAACTTTTTTGTCATACATTTAACATAATCAATAAACCATCAATTAAATTATCCTAATACATATAAATTTATGATAACAAAACACTCTTACACGTCATAGGAGACAATAAAAGGCAATAAGACAAGCCCCCCACCTCTTATTGCGTAAGAGGCAATATGTATGACCGCGTCTGACTAAGTAAGAGGTAAGAGGCTAGTTTTTCGTAAAAACAAACACACCCTAAATCAACTAACTCATAACTTTAATATATAACATCATGCATTTGCGACTCAACAACAAAGTAACCTCGTTTTAAGTGATATTCGATTCAAATCGTGACTCCTAACAACTATGGTAGCATAAAACACCAAAATCAAGGTACTCTAACAAGTCTCAAATATTTAGGGGTGTTTGTTTAAGCTTATTTTTCATCAGCTTATTTAGGGGTGTTCCAAAATAAGGCGAGAAAACTGGGGTTATGAAACATAAGGCGAAATCAAATAAGCTCATAAGCACAAAATCACAATAATTATCAATACATACGCAAAATAACAACGATAATTAAAATTAATCAGCTGAAACTATAACATATAGCATTAAATCAAAAAAAATACTAACAATTGTAACAAAAACGGAGAATAATAAGCTAAAATTAATGCGATAAGTAAGATCGATAGATTCAGAATTGAGGTGAATTATAATTGAATTACCGATTGCTTTAATTGGAGGATTGATTTGAGATTTTGGGTTTGAATGTTTCGTTAAGTTCTGAGTTTTATGCCCTAACTAAAAAAAATTGTCTTGTTTGGTTTTTATATGACAGGGGTGGGTTTGGTTTTTGTTTTTTGTTAGTAACACGTGGCCAACACTTTATCATTAAAACGTTTAACTTGTGCTTTATGTCGAATCAAAAAATAGTTAGGGCCGAGGGTAACGGATCACAGACCGGACTAAACCGAGAAAGTTCGAACCGGATTGACTGAACCGAATCCGGTTTTCGATTCGTACTTTACTTCATATTTGATTTTCGGTTTGGTATCCGGTCCGGTCTTACGTACGACCGACAATTATGTCTTTTTGGATCGGACCGACTGAAGAACCAGGTCAGGATCGAACACTTTCGGTCCGGGGTTTTGGCCTAAATCGGTCTCGGTCCGGTTCAGGTTCTGGACCGTGATCAACCCTAAAAATAATACCTACTATTTATTTGTCTTGATTTTCTTCACTTTAGATTAGTTTACCACTACATTCGTCTTAAAATAAGTGTTCAGTTTGATTTTTCAGAGTCAAACTAGTTTAACTTTCAATTTACCTATTTTTGTATGTGTTATATATAATACTTGATGCAAAATATATGATGGATTGGGTTTTAAGTGTATGTTTCATTAGTATAAGTTTCGTCAAGTATTATATAATAAAAAAATATTTAAAGTTAAAGTTAAATCAGTATGACTCTGAAAAGTCAAACTAAACATTTATTTTAAGACGGGGGAGTAATATTGGCTACTTATTTGTGTATGTGTTGGAAAAACTGGGGTTAGTATAGATGTTGGAAATTTGAGTTGTTGAAGTTATTTCTAAAAATGAAATTCGGCGGATAGATGAAGTTGCTTGAGCGTACCAAATAGGTTAAGGTCAGTAAATTGGTTTGGGCTTTGGCATGATGTATCAAATGGTGGAAGTTGGTTAGAATTTCTGGTAATGGAATTAGCGGATGCTGGTGTATTTGGATTAAACGAAAATGAGAAATTTTGTATTTGATTTTGCGGGTTGGTGAGCATTTAATTGATCCATAGATCGTTATTATTAGAGGTAGAAATAAAAAAATAAGTATCGTTGAGATGTGTAGGTAGACGTAGAAGTGTTTGTTAAAAGTTAGTGATTTAAAGAGTATATAAGATTTTCAATTAAGAATGTAAAAAGGTGTTTTTTTCAAAAACGGGTTTTCTTATATATCAAACATAAACAATGCGAGCACCTATAACGCGAGGAGCGGTGTAGTTCGCTCACACCATAGGTCGATAATACGGGCTAAAATGCCCATGACCATGAGCTCTAAATTTATTCTAGTAAAGAAAAAGTTGTTTATAAATCAAGATTACTAGGCGTACAATATCTTGTTATAACCTTTTGAGTTAATTGCAACTTTCGTCCTAACCATTTTGAAAGTGCAAATACCGTCCATGTACGAAACCTTTGGGTAAGCTTTGGTCCCCAGTTTCAAACGGTGTTAACTGAATTCCATTAGCATTTACACGTTAGCCCTTTTAACCAACGATTGCATCGTGTATCATCTATACAAATGTACGTTTATAATTTAGAATTTTTGGTTTATTTAAAAATTTTCGATTTTTTATATACATTTTTGTAAAAGTATATACGTTTTATATGTACGTTTTTATACGCTTTTATATACATATTTAGAGTGAATTACATAAATCGTCCCTAAAGTTTAGTCAAATTGCATGTTTCATCCCAAACGTTACGAAAGTGCGAGGATCGTCCCTGTGAGAAAACTTTTGGTGCAAGTATTGTCCCTGCGGGGATGATACTTGCACCAAAGGTTTCCCCACATGGACGATCCTTGCACTTTTGTAACGTTTGGGACGAAACATGCAATTTGACCAAACTTTAGGGACGATTTATGCAATTTACTCACATATTTATAAAAACATATAATTTTTATATATGTTTTGAATACACGTTCTCATATACTTTTTATACATTTTTGTATACGTTCTTATATACTTTGTATACGTTTTTATATGCTTTTATATACGTTTTTATATATGTTATTATATATTTTTTATACGTTTTTATGCGCTTTAATATACATTTTTATACGTTTTTAGATAGGTTTTTGTAACAACGTATATAAAAAGTACATAAAAACGTATATATAAATGTCTATAAAAACGTATACAAGAACGTATATAATAACGTATACAACAACTGATATAAAAACATATTATAAGTATATAAAAACGTATACGAAGTATTTAAGAATGTGTATAAAAACGTATATGTTTTTATAAATAAGTATATAAATACGTATAAAAAAGAATATGTTTATATAAAAACGTATATAAAAAATAGAAAAACTTTAAACAAACCAAAAATTTTAAAGTATAAACGGCTGTTAGTTTAAAGGATGAACGCTGCAACGGTCATTGGCCAAAAGGCCGTTTGAAACCAGGGACCAAAATTTACCGAAAAGTTTCCCACAAGGACGATATCTGCCATTTCGAAATTTTTAGGACAAAAGTTGCATTTAGCCAAAGGTCAGGGACAATTTATGCAAATTTACACAAAGTTTACTAGCTTTGAGAGAAGTAAAATAACACAAGTTTACTAGCATGTTACATTTAAAGTCGCAAATCAATGTACCACCAAGCAAGGACTATGTCATACACATCCAAACTGTGATATTATTAGATGTTACCTAGATAAAGATTAGTTATATATTTTTTGTTACTACTTTGTAGCTTGTTAATTATATTTATGTGATATTATTGGCTACCATCAGGGGTTTTATGAGGAAAAAGACTTGGGACGTTGTTGGTTTGTTCTTAAACCGGTTATGTCATGAAGATGAATTAATCGTCTTCACAAGTTGAGTCAAATAAGTGTTCATTATTTGGAAGCTATCTTTTGTAGTCTTATGATATTACTGTTTACTACTCCTATGTACTAAGTTTACTGGTTTTGTTGGTCCGACGTTTGCACATATCCTATCATGACGGTTCTCGTGCTTCTAAGATGTTTGCCTAGCCTGTGTTCATAGCCAAGATGTTCTTAAATCAAGAGACACTTCAAGAACCTGGTTATCAGTTTGGAAAAGACCATTTGGAAATGTAACCAAAGTCACAGGAAACGCTGACTCGGCCACGTTTCGGATCGTTCGTACCCAAACGCGGTACGATCGCGACTCAGATCGTTCGGGATCGCGATCTGGATCGCTATATTCGGCGTTCCCAAACAACATCATTCGGCGTACCGAAGTCTTTTGGGTCGACGTACCAAAATGGATCGGTACAACATACCAAAGTGAAGCGGTACGGCGTACCAAAGTAAACTGGTACAGTTAATTACCCACTCATATTAAACTTAAACCATTACTCCAACTAAATTAACTACATCCACTCATTCACATATCTATCCTAAATAATCTTTTGAGTATTGATATATTATGCTAATTTAGAAATATAGTATTCTAATTAATATGGTACATTGTACCGAATCGGGTACATCGTACCAAATTTTATGGTACATCGAACCAAAGCGAACCGTAGCGTTCCGAAATGAGCCTACCCCCACTCGTACCAAATTTTAGGGACCTAGCGAACCGCGTTCTCGTTTCGCGATCCCGTACCGAAGCGAACCGCGTTCCGTGTGACTTTGGTTTATATACTCTTATATATATCCCACTGAAGCTTTATTATAGATTAAAAGCTGGACAAATAGTCTCGGAGATCATCAATCCATCCCCAACTGGTATGTTTTGACCATACCGAAAACTTATAAGTTTTGACCCGCGTCATTAATTTGCCATCATCTGTGAGTGATGGCCTACGACAAGACTGTTATGCTTGTGTACACACAAAATATGAGATGCACTTAGCTTCCCTTGTGTCATGATCTGGAGCGCTGGGTCTCCACATGGTTGCAACTAGCAAGTACAAGCTGCACAAGAAAATAGGGCGATCGTATATGAGCATCTTGCAGTTGTAGGAAACGGAAACTACTTGAAGATCCTTCGCAATATCGAGTCAGCATTCACAGCAATCAAGACAGTTCTTAGATGAAAGTTACATTTGTCTCTGACTCTCTGGCTAGTACATCCGAATGTAACATTAGTATATTCATTTGAAAGTTAAATACAATCAAGTTGAAGTTTAGTACCTGCAATGGATTTCATATGTTTTATCGGAGCTAATAAAAGACAGGCCAAAATAGCAGTGAGAATTCTAATAGCCATTATCTATCCCAGATACTAATATGTAACACACAGGCTACACTATCAAGATACTAATAGCCATGGGCGACAATAGGTCACGACCTTCTTCTTACCCCAACTCTTAACGAAAGCCTTTTCTTCCGCACGTCTTTCTAAATAGGCATAAAATGCCTCCAAACAAAACACTAAGGTATTATGCCTTTTACAGGGACATGAGTTGAATTGGATTATGTTTTATCTCTAACAGTTCAAATGGGTAAAAAAGGCTTAAAAAAGGGAACATGTCAAATAGGTCAAAAATTGCCCAAAGTGTATTGTAATGTGTACAACCAATCTGCATGCTAATAACTGGGACTAAATAACCTGAATCATCTATGTAATTTGAGAAATAAAGATCAGTTTCACTTCACTCAGCGAGCGTTGCAACTGAAGCTATCGCATATGAGAACCTCACCACGAAAGGAAATAACATTGCTTAACAATAATAGGCACAAGAATGATAAGTCATTTTTCAAATCATAACAAATAGGTCTTTTAAACCAGTCTTATCTGTTGCAGCTAAACGCACGACAAAAGTTACATTTGACCATGTTTGTTGTCTGAATTCTAGTATCGATATAATCTTGATAATAGTAACTAAACAAGATGTAGATCGATGTTACACTCCATGACCAAACCAACAATACTAATTAGTAAAAGAAGTCAAGAACAAGTAGTAGGCAATCCCGTGTAATATTCCATCTTGAATGAAACCAGATGTAGAAGTGAATGCAAATGTTGTCTATTTGGTTTGGGATGAGACAAAATGAGGTAGGCACTACGAAAGTGTCATGAAATTGATATCATACGGTCATACCAAATACCTCCATCATTGTTATGGACTAATTAATAATAGTTTAAGTACAACTAGCGACTAGAAAACAAACAAGCATTCAATAATGGACCTCGATAATGAATATATAACATCCAGCAACTCAATTTAATTAAAATATACTCCTAGCTGACAAAATTGATTTTGTTTTCTAAATATCTTTCGTCAAAAATATTCTTACCATAACTCAAAATCAGCAAAAATAATTTTTTTCTTCCACAAGCTTTTACATGACTGATTTTTGTCGCATGAAGTCATGTAGACTAGATGCGATATAAAAGTTGGAACACCATATTATAACATACATTTCAATGATAAAGAACTAAGAATATACTCCTAGCTGACAAAATTGATTTTGTTTTCTAAATATCTTTCGTCGAAAATATTCTTACCATAACTCAAAATCAGCAAAAATAATTTTTTCCTTCCACAAGCTTTTACATGACTGATTTTTGTCGCATGAAGTCATGTAGACCAAGGCTGTCAAGATCGCGATCCCACCTGTGATCGTTTTTGTCTTTGCAAGATCGAGATCGTAAGATCAGATCGAGATCGTAAGATCCTACCAATTTATCATGTTCTGTAAGCAACGGATAAACGAGTCAAACTATTTTTATTTCTACTCATCATCAAATATAAATTTATATAATATCCTCTTGAAAATGTCAAAGTTCAAATTTAAAATACCAAAGTAAAAGTAAAACACAAAAAAGTCCAGTTATCAATCGTCACATTTCACGATTTAGCGAATAATAATACATAACAGCGTAATTAAACTCTCCAAAACAAAGTACTATCACTAACGGTCATACCAAATACCTCCATCATTGTTATGGACTAATTAATAATAGTTTAAGTACAACTAGCGACTAGAAAACAGACAAGCATTCAATAATGGACCTCGATAATGAATATATAACATCCAGCAACTCAATTTAATTAAAATATACTCCTAGCTGACAAAATTAATTTTGTTTTCTAAATATCTTTCGTCAAAAATATTCTTACCATAACTCAAAATCAGCAAAAATAATTTTTTTCTTCCACGAGCTTTTACATGACTGATTTTTGTCACATGAAGTCATGTAGACTAGATGCGATATAAAAGTTGGAACACCATATCATAACATACATTTCAATGATAAAGAACTAAGAATATACTCCTAGCTAACAAAATTGATTTTGTTTTCTAAATATCTTTCGTCAAAAATATTCTTACCATAACTCAAAATCAGCAAAAATAAAATTTTCCTTCCACAAGCTTTTACATGACTGATTTTTGTCGCATGAAGTCATGTAGACTAGATGCGATATAAAAGTTGGAACACCATATTATAACATACATTTCAATGAAGAAGAACTAAGAAATATCTGTTTAAAATTAGAACATGTTGAGTTAGTAGTTATAGTAGGTAAAAAACTATGTAGACAAGTTTAAAGCCAAGTAAATTAGTGTACTAACCATGCCAACATCTTCATTCAAGAAAAGGTAATATTTTGTTATATATATTTAGAAGTTACTAAGTTACGACTGTTTGTCTAAGGTTTAATATATGGTTATCAGTTAGTATATCTTTGACAATATTCTTCTTCAAGTGGGTTCCACCACTACCCATGAAATGACACTTATTTAAAAAGAAAAACATATCAAAAGCTTCTTTAATTGCGGATATTGTTAATTAAATGTAAAAAGTTATACACCTTTAACTTTTAAGTCTTTCTCCCACTAACACTTGAGTCTTGGTCTTTGTAGTTTTGAATCTGGATCTGTGATCTTAATTTTCTTTTCTTTATCTGTGTGAGTTTACCTTTAAGAATTTGTGTGTAAACAATGTCTGAGTTCTAACTTAAAGCATTATTCATGGCTGATCCCATTACTTCGGCTCTTGTGAGTGACTTGGTAGGGAGATTCACTACTGCAGCTATCCAAGAGGTTGGGTTGATTTGGGCCTTGAAAATGATCTTTTAGCTCTCAACAACACTTTCAAACAAATTAAAGGTGTTCTTCATGATGCTGAGAAGAAGAAAACAACACAAAATACCATGGAAGAATGGCTCAAGACTCTCAAATCTGCCTCTTTGGAGGTGGAAAACGTGCTCGACGAGGCCAAAACTAAAGCTATGATACAAAGCCTACCCAATATCAAACATAAGGCAAGAACCTTCTTTTCCTCTCACCATAATCCGCTTTTGGTCAAAACAAGGATTGTTCATAAAGTTAAGAATATACGAAAAAAGTTGGAAGTCATTGATGCAAATAGATCCCGGTTTCACTTGACTCCTAATATCGTAAGTGAAGTTGACGCAGGTATTGTTGGTGAGATTTCAAACAGGAAAACTAGCTCACTTATTTCCAAGATCAATGGGAGGGATAAAGAGAAGAAGATGATAGTTTATAAGATTTATAACCAAGATATAGGCATCGAACATGACGACGATGATGTACGAGTCTATGCTATATGGGGCATGGGTGGCATCGGAAAAACCACACTAGCTCAATATGCTTACAACCATGAAACGGTGAAGACACATTTTGAGTTAAAGTGTTGTGTGTATGTCTCTGCTATGTTTGACATCAAACGAATAATTAAACAAATAATTAAAGTGATATATGGCCTAGAAGATATGAAGTTGGAAGCAAAAATAAAAATTCAAAACAAGTTGGATGCTATGTCATTTGATGATTTGCAAACGCAACTTCAAAACAAGTTGGATGCTATGTCATTGGATGATTTACAAACGCAACTTCAAAACAAGTTGGATGCTATGTCATTGGATGATTTACAAAAACAGTGTCAAAACAAGTTAAAAGGAAAGAAATATTTCATTATAATGGATGATGTATGGATCGAAAACAAGAACATGGAAAAGTAGGGCGAGTTATGTAAAGCATTAAGTTGCGGAGCAAAAGGCAGCATGGTTATGGTAACTACATGGAAGGAAGATACTGCCCAACTAATGGCTAAGATTGCTAAGTTGCAGCATAATGTAGGAGTATTATCAGAAAAGGAGTCATGGTCGCTATTCGAGATGCTTGCGTTCCCAGGCAGAGGAGAAGGGGAAATCGAAAAGGAGATTATAGGGAGGGAGATAGTGAAGAGATGCAAAGGTTTACCTCTAATCCCGGTTTAATTGGACTTCCAATATCGTAAGTGAAGTTGGCTTCGCGGGTATTGTTGGATGTGATAAACAGGGAAACTAGCTCACTTGTAAACTTGTCCAAGATCTACGGAAGGGATGAAGAGAAGAAGATGATAGTTGATACGATTTGTAACCAAGATATAGGCATCCCACATGACGACGATGATGTCCGGGTGTATGCTATATGGGGCATGGGTGGCATCGGAAAGACCACACTAGCTCAATATGCTTACAACCATGAAACGGTGAAGACACATTTCGAGTTAAAGTGTTGGGTGTATGTCTCTGTTGTGTTTGACGTCACACGAATAATTAAACAAATAATTAAAGCGATATGTGGCCCAGAAGATTTGAAGTTGAAGTTAGATGAGATGTCATTGGATGGTTTGCAGAAACACCTTGAAAGCAAGTTAAGAGGAAAGAAATATTTCATTATAATGGATGACATTTGGATCGAAAACAATGAGATGGAAAAGTGGGACGAGTTATGCAAAGCATTAAGTTGCGGAGCAAAAGGCAGCACGGTTATGGTAACGACACGGAAGAAAGATACTGCCCAACTGATGGCTAAGATTCCTGAGTTGCAGCGTAATGTGGAAAAGTTATCAAAAGAGGAGTCATGGTCGCTATTCGAAAAGCTTGCGTTCCCAGGCAGACTAGAGGGGGAAAACGTAAGCTCCGAGCTGGAGCTTGTAGGAAAGGAGATAGTGGAGAAATGCAATGGCTTACCTCTAGCGGTGAAGACTATGGGTAGCTTAATGTCGACAAAAAAAAGGTGAATGAGTGGCAGCTCGTAAACGACAAGTTCATGTTGGAGATGCAAGAGAATTGCATCTTAACTGCTTTGAGGTTAAGCTACGATGACTTGCCTCCACATATGAAGATATGTTTCGCTTACTGCTGTGTGTTTTCAAAAGGGGAGGAAATGAGTAAGGATTCATTAATAGACTTGTGGATGGCAAATAGATTTATTCCATCTCAAGGAGATGTGAGCTTGTATGTGCTTGGTGAGGAAATTTTTAGTTGTTTGGTTCGGAGGTCATTTTTCCAAGATGTCGTAGAGAAGGATATATACACAGGTGAGATATGCAAAATGCATGATTTAATGCATGATCTTGCGCAATATGAGATGAGGCATGATTGTGCGGTTATAGGGCCAGGTAAGGTGTTAATAACCCCGAATGAGGTGCTTCATCTCAGTATAAAATGTGAAGATTTTGAGTTTTCAAAACAGGATTTGAAAAAGCTAAGATCAGTACGATCAATGTTGGTCTTTGATAAGTTTTATAAAAGTAGCATTAGACAAATCTCCGACCATGTTTATCTGAGGGTGTTGTTTTTGAACGGAATTAAAAGCTCGACGTTGCCCAAATCAATTTGCAAGCTAATACATATGAGATACTTGAAAATATCAGGGTTAAGAATAGAAGTTCTACCATAGTTGATTATAAATCTCCAAAACTTGCAGGTTTTAATTCTAGAAAGGTGTCATTGGTTATAGGAGTTGCCAAAAGGTTTGAGGTACATGAGAAATCTTCAACATCTAGATACCGGTCATTCTTATTTTCTCAAGCATATGCCAGTTGGAATAAATAAAGTAACCAACCTTTGAAGGCTTTCACAATTTGCTGTAGGAAAAGATGATGGGGCCCGAATAGGTGAATTGGGAAATCTAAATCTTCTTGGGTGGCGCTTGAAGTTATCAAGACTTATTAATGTTGGAGGTTTAAGGGATGCCAAAAGTGCCAATTTGAAAGACAAAACAAATCTAAAGTCTTTGGAATTACAGTGGTCGTTGTTTAGATCAAAAGAAACATGTTGTTCAGAAGAGGAGGTTGTTGAGGGATTGGAACCAAATTTGGGTCTCCAGGAGTTGACTATAGACGGTTACATGGGAAGGGTTATTTCTCCAAGTTGGCTAGTCAAATTAGTCAATTTGACTAGTATTCTATTTTATCATCTTTCAAAGTGTGAACAACTTCCACCACTTGGGAAATTACCCAGCCTCAAGAGCTTTAGATTGTATAAAATGAAGTCTTTAAAGTGTTTCCATTATGACGATGACACTGCATCAAAGGACCATGTTGGATTTCGATCGACCAACAATCCTGGCTACTAGCACGGATAACTTCGATCACGAAGAACACACACCACGACAGCAATAATGATTCAAAGAAAAGAAAGAAAAGAAGCACAAGCACAAGGTATAAACCCTAACCAAATGTTTGATTAGTATTGAAAGAATGAAGTGACAAGATCCTTCCCCCCTCGCCTCCTTTTATAGAGGGGGGGGGGGGGAGAACAAACCCTAAAACACATGGGTTGGGCTTGAGACACAAGTTAACCCATGACCCTTTATATTGACTAATAACGAACTTAACACTTGACTACCCTAGACTTATGCTAAAATAAAGACTAAACTCAACAATTTCCACCTTAGGCTTTATATTAGCCTACACCAACATTCAGCAACTCCAAGCAATGTTGTAACTTGAGTCCTGGTACCACCTTCGTCAAGGCATCCGCAACATTGTGTTCAATACCCACCTTCAGAACTTTAATCGTCTTTGCTTCCAAGACCTCTCTGATAAAGTGATAACGCACATTGATGTGCTTAGTCCTTTCATGAAAAACATGATTCTGCGATAAGTGAATCGCGCCCTGATTATCACAATTAACTGCCACAGTGTTAAGCTCTATGCCCACTCTTCCAAGAGTCCCCTTAGCCAAATAGCTTCCTTCACAGCCTCCGTAAGGGCCATATACTCCGCCTCTGTAGTTGAAAGATCCACCACGTGTTGTAGCATTGCCTTCTAGCTTACAACACATCCCTGTACTAAAAATGCGTAACCCGTGATAGACTTACCTTTATTCGGATCCTTAGCGTAGTCTGAATCAACAAAACCTGTTACGTTCACTTGGTTGCCACGATTTGTCCCATACACCAAACCCACATTTGCATTACCCAGCAAATATTTCAAAATCCACTTCACAGCTTCCCAATGATTTTTACCTGGATTCGCCAAATATCTGCTAACTACACTTACCGCATACGCCATGTCTGGCCTCGTGCACACCATCAAGTACATTAAGCTCCAAACCGCATTTGCATACGGCACCTTACTCACCCTTTTAACATCACAATCCCTAACCAGGCAATCCTTCAACGACAGCTTGAAGTGCCCACCCAATGGCATCTTAACCGATTTCCCATTGTCTATTCTAAAATTATTCAAAATCTTAGAAACATACCCGGATTGTGACACCCTCAGAATCTTGCGACTCCGATCCCTGACGATCTTCATACCAAGAATCTTCTTTGCTTCCCCGAGCTCCTTCATGTCGAACTCCTTTTTAAGCAAAGACTTGGTAGACCCAATCTCAGCCTTGCTCTTACAAGAAATCAACATATCATCTACATATAACAATAGATAGATATACTCACTTGGTGCATAACTCCCGTAATATACGCAGCTGTTGTAACTGCTACGCTTAAACCCGTTGCTCAGCATATACTCATCAAACCTCCTATACCATTGCCTAGGTGACTGCTTCAAACCATAAAGGGATTTCTTTAACAAACATACCTTGTTCATATCCCAGTGGCTGCTTCATGTAGATCAATTCTTCAAGATTTCCATGTAAAAATGTTGTCTTTACGTCAAGCTGCTCTAACTCATAATCTTTACACGCAGTCAATGCAAGTATAACCCGAATAGATGTGTGTCGAACTACCAGAGAAAATACTTCATTGTAATCAATACCTGCCCTCTGTGTGAATCCACGAGCCACCAACCTTGCCTTGTACCTAGGCTTTTGAACACCTTTAATCCCTTCCTTTATCTTGAATAACCATTTGCAGCTCACCAGCTTTTGCCCAGCTGGATGATCTACTAATTCCTAGGTCTTGTTCTTCCTAAGAGAATCCATCTCTTCTTTCATAGCAGCTTTCCACTTAGAACTGTCTTCACAAGCAACTGCCTCTTGGTATGTCAATGGTTCATGAGTATCTTCTTCCTCTGCTGCAACAAACGCGTAAGCAGCCATATTACTTTCATCTCAAAACTTCAAAGGTTTCGTTCTTGTCCTTGGCTCTCTATCCCGACCCAACTGATAATCTGTGAGATCCGATGGCTGATCAGTTTCTTGATCCCTTGCATCTTCATCAATGCCATCTTCCTGATCTATCTGATCGTCCTTAGGCGTATGATTATTTAACCTCTGCAATTCCACCTCAACTTGTAATTCCTCAACAGACTTATCACCTGCACTAGAATCCTTTAACGTGTCTTTGTACATGACACTTTCATTGAAGACCACGTTCCTGCTAGTGACTATTTTAGGTGATTCATCATCAAGCCTATATAGTTTGTACCCCTTCACACCCTCAGGATACCCTAAAAGAACGTATTTTATCGTTCTCGGCTCGAGCTTACCTTGTTTATCGTATAGATATGCGACACAGCCGAAAAACCTCAACATCCCATAATCACTTGGATGTCCCGACTACATCTCCATAGGTGTATTTTTCTCAATCGCTCTCGATGGTGACCTATTGATAAGATATGCAGTCGTACATGTCGCTTCTGCCCAAAAGGTCTTGGGCAATCCAGACTGAATTAATAAACAGCGTACCTTATCCATGAAAGTTCTATTCATACGTTCTGCTACCCCATTCTGTTGCGGCATCCCGGTAACTGTCAAATGTCTAGCAATCCTACTCTCAATGCATAGCTTCTCAAACTCCCGGTTACAGAACTCAAGACCATTATCCGTCCTCAGCTTCTTAACTGTCCTCCCAGTCTGATTCTATACTAACTACTTCTACTCTTTGAACTTTTTAAATGCTTCGTGTTTGAACCTGAGGATATAAACCCATACCCTCCTGGAATAATCATCAACAATAGATAAGAAATACCTCTTACCTCCCAATGATTCCACCTGAGATGGACCTCATAAGTCTGAATGAACATAGTCTATCACTCCCTGAGTAGTGTGCCTTCCTACACTGAAACTGACTCGATGTGACTTTCCTAGAACACAATTCTCACAAAAATCGAGCTTACCTAGACTTTTCTTGCCAAACAGCCCCTGTTTTTCCAGCACCTGTAGTCCCACCTCGCTGATTTGTCCCAGTCTTTTGTGCCAAACCTGAGCAAGACTGTCTTTTTCTTCAACACTAGCATTAAGCTCACCTGCCATTGCATGGCCATCCAAAGAGTATACGCAATTATCTCTTCATATTCCAAATAAAATAAAGACTTCTTCACTGGAAAGACTAGCTAAATGGACACCAATACTAGACGCCTTCCCCTCTTTATATACTAGAGGGGTTAGGGTTTACAAGATAAGATCAAAATAAAATTAGGAAACTATAAATCAGCATTAAATACTATTTGACTAATCTTCAATCTACATTAATGTTGATCTTTATCTTTTAGCTGAGCATTAAATACTGTTTGACTAATCTTCAATCAGCATTAATGTTATTCCAACTTTGTCTTGTAGGTCCTCCACCTTTAATATGTTTTGTCATAATCAACTCAAAGTATAATTCCCAACACATGTCTTGTTCTTCCTTAGAGAATCCATCTCTTCTTCCATAGCAGCTTTTCACTTAGAACTATCATCACAAGCAACTGCCTCTTGGTATGTCAATGGTTCATGAGTATCTTCTTCCTCTACTGCAGCAAATGCGTAAGCAGCCATATTACTTTCATCTTGAAAACTCAAAGGTTTCGTTGGTGTCCTTGGCTCTCTATCCCGAACCAACTGATAATCTATGAGATCTGGTGGCTGGTCGGTTTATTGATCCCCTGCATCTTTATCATCGCCATCTTCCTGATCTGTCTGATCTTCCTCAGGCGTATGATTATTTAACCTCTGCAGTTCCACCTCAACATGTAATTCCTCAACAAACTTATCACTTGCACCAAAATCCTTCAACGTGTCTTTGTACATGACACTTTCATTGAAGACTACGTTTTCATGCCTAGTGTACCTATTTTAAGGTGATCCACCATCAAAGCCTATATAGTCTGTACCCCTTTACACCCTCTGGATACCCCAAAAGAACGCATTTTATCCCTCCGACTCGAGCTTACTTTGTTTATCGTGTGGATATGCGACATAGCCGAAAATACTCAACATCCCATAATCACTTGGATGTCCCCGACAGAACCAGCACAGCTCCGTAGTGTACTTTTCTCATTGTTGTCGATGGTGACCTATTGATAAGATATGCGGCCGTACATGTCGCTTCTGCCCAGAAGGTCTTGGGCAATCCAGACTGAATTAATAAACAGCGTACCTTATCCATGAGAGTTTTGTTCATACGTTCTGCCCTACTCCATCTGTTCGGCATCCCGTCAACCTATCAAATGTTCTATGCAATCCCCCGCACCCACTCTCAATTAGCAAGCTGTTCAAAACCCTCCCCCGGTTACAGAACTCAAGACCATTATCCGTCCTCAGCTTCTTAACCGTCCTCCCAGTCTGATTCTCTACTAACTGCTTCCACTCTTTGAACTTTCCAAATGCTTCGTGTTTGAACCTGAGGATATAAACCCATACCCTCCTGGAATAATCATCAACAATAGATAAGAAATACCTCTTACCTCCCAATGATTCCACCTGAGACGGACCCCATAAGTCTGAATGAACATAGTCTATCACTCCCTGAGTAGTGTGCCTTCCTACACCAAAACTGACTCGATGTGACTTTCCCAGAACACAATTCTCACAAAAATCGAGCTTACCTAGACTTTTCTTGCCAAACAGCCCCTGCTTTTCCAGCACCTGTAGTCCCGCCTCGCTGATATGTCCCAGTCTTTTGTGCCAAACCTGCGCAAGACTGTCTTTTTCTTCAACACTAGCATTAAGCTCACCTGCCATTGCATGGCCATCCAAAGAGTATACGCAATTATCCCTTCGTATTCCAGATAAAACAACCCTGGAACCATTAATCACCTTGACTTTGCCCTACTGCATTTTTACGGTATATCCCTCTTTTTCAAGAGTTCCCAGCGATATCAAGATTCTTTTCTATTCAGGAATATACCTGACATTTTTTAACACAAAACTTGACCCATCTCTTAGGTGTAACCTCACCTTGCTAATACCTCTGATCTTACACTCCCTGTTGTCACCCAACTGTATACTGCCTCCATCGCATTCCAAAAAATCAAAAAGTATATCTAACCTGGGTGTCATGTGGCATGAACATCCTGAATCCATGATCCAATCTAGCAAAGCTTGTGCGCTCATCAACACCATCACCTCAGAATCATCATAAGTCGAACCACTAGAGCTTGGTTGCTCATCTTTCTTGATGTATCTTGTTGACTTCTTGTGATTATTCTTTTGACAAGTTTCTCTTTAAGTGATCCTCATTGTTGGCAATATAACTATTGACTCTTCCACTCGAGACTAGACTTCGATCTTTACTTTCCCCTTGACTGACGTGAATCCCTACGATCAGTTCTTCCCATCACATATAACCCTTCACCATCATCCCCCTTCACCTTAGACCTTTCTTTGATTTCCTTTGAATTTAGTATGGCCATCACATCCTCCAAAGTCAAAGCTTCCCTTCCATAGAGCAAGGTATCCACAAAGTGTTCGTATGATGCTGGTAAAGAAGTGAGTAATAATAAAGCAAGATCTTCATCCTCGAATTTTACCTCAATATTTACTAAATCAAGAACGATTTTGTTGAACTCATTTATATGCTAGGAAATGTCCAGCCGACATGTAGAATGTATATAATTTCTTCTTCAGATAAAACTTGTTGGCCAATGACTTTGTCATGTACAAAGTCTCGTGCTTTGACCAAACCCCTGCTGCAGTCGTCTCCCCGGTAACCTCTCTCAGAACCTTGTTACCTAAACACAAAATCACGACACTGTGAGCTTTCTTGTTTAACTCGGCTTTCGTTTGAGCTTCCATATCCGCGGGTAAAACCTCCAGAGCTGCTTCACATCCATGTTGGATTAATAAAGCACGCATCATGATCCTTCATAACCCAAAATCACCAGTTCCATTAAATTTCTTGATGTCAAACTTGGCTCCCGTCATTCTTTAATCCCTTCGTTGATTTGCTAAAACTTGTGATAAACCCTCACAATTATAAAACAACAAAGTCCCTTGTGCAATACCCTTTAAATTGTATATAACCCTTTATTAAATAACAAATATAACAATATATTATCCTTATTATTATGCAATAATAATACTATAATAATACTATATCCCACCAAAGTGTAAATTGTATTTAAAAAAGGAATTTGAAGTAACTGCTTTATTGCTTTTCCTACACGTGAATGTTTTCTACAAAAATAAACAAGCCCCACGTGATGTTTGCCACACCCCCAGACGGGGCCTGGACGGAATACGTGTCCGAGGGCGTGACGTCATCATAATCCGAACACAAGGCACAAGAGAACGACCAATCGGTTCATTGTATCATTAAAATTAAATAATCTTAAAACTATATATAACTTTGTCATTTGATCGGGTTTCTAAAATGATATAAACTTTAATGAAATTTACTAAAGTATAAAAATTTTTAGAAATTTTCAGCATGACCTATTCGTTTATACAATGTTTCTCATGTTTTACAAAACTCAACATTTTCCCACTTTAATCAATCCATATTGCAATATATCCGCGTGTTTCATTATATAACTAACGAAATCAAATGATTAACAAAGTATAGCAAAACCAAACACACCCCTTAGTGGGGACTGCTGTCCCAAACGCACCCTTAAGGGTCGTTGAGCAGCAAACCAAACACACCCTAATGGCTGAACCAAACAGCCCTATATGGGCTGTTAAACCCAGTTCCAAACAGCCCCTTAGGCTATTAACACCAAAACCAAACACCCCTTTAGGCAGTTAAATGCAAATCCAAACGCACTCTTAGGGCTGTTAAGCCCAGAACCAAACGCACCCTAACTGTTGTAAATCAGCAAACCAAACGCCCCTTTTGAGGCTGTTTCACAGCGAAACAAACACCCCTTTAGGGCTGCTTATACACAGATCCAAACGTACCCATTCGGGGTAGCAAACCACAAAACCAAACGCACCGTTATTGTTTTTAAAAAAAAGAAAACCAAACTTAATAACTACAACAAAAAATAACCATCCAAACTCAAAACGAAAGAGGTGAAAGTAGTTGTGGCTGTTGTGCGATTGAGATGAGGTTCTGTCGGGGTCTGTGGTAGTGGTATGGCGGTGGAGAATGATGGTGAGTCTGGGGGGGGGGGGGGTTGGGTTGCAATGGTGGTGTTCGGTTGGCGGCTGATGGAGATGGTGGGGACGGAGGTGTGGTGGAGACGATGGTGATGTTAATGGTGGCGTAGTGACAACAGCAAGGTGGTTTAGGCGGCTGAGATGATGTGGCGTAGGGTGTGGTGGTCGGCTGTGGCGATGGGGATGACGGCAGCCATGGTGGTTCCGTGATGACGATGTTGGTGAGGGTGTCGAGGGTGGTGAGGGTGGTGACGTGGCGGTTCTGGGGCGGCTGGGGACGCGGCGCAGCAACCAGGTGGTGGAGTGAAGGCGAGTGGGTTGGTGGATCGGGTAGATCGGGTGAGGAGGAACATAATTGGTCTTGGCCAGAAGACTCACCGGAAAACTTTTCCGGTGGCCGGAGGTGGTGGCCGGCGGCGGTGGCCGGCGGTGGGGCGGCGGCTGGCCGGATAATATGGGAGAGAGGGAGAGAGTTAAATATGAGTGTGTGTGTTGTTATGTTTTTAAAAATGGAGTAAAATTATAAAAAATTTATTTATAATAAAACTTCTAAATTAAATGACAAGTATAAAATAATGTGGGTGATTTTTGAAAATATCTCACAGGGACTAAAAGTGTAATTATTGAGAAACCTTTATAAGATATTGGTTCGGGACTCATTTGGACGACTTAACGGATGATTCAACACACGAAACTTGCGCCATTGTTTTTCAAATAATTTTTCCAACAAAAATGAGTATTCATTTGATAGTACTTCATAAATATTTTTATAAAATTTGTTATTCATTTGTAAAACCCGATTATGTCTTGTCCGAAAGTAAAACTAGAAATAAAAATTTTAACCCGTACATTTGCGTTATCAACAAACATTTTCGAATAAAATAATGACTAATTTATTAAATATTTTTATTTAATAAAAAGTGTAAATTAAATATAATTTAATTATTGTCTCGTTTCTAAATCTTGCGAGGGCATTTCAGTCACCTTCTGACTGTTTTCGGGTCTCGGTCAAAACTAAAAAGTTGTCAGGAATGTCGTTTTACATCAAATTGCTTTAGAGTCCGAATAATGAAAACGTGATTTAGCTGCTCGTTTTTTGATAAATCAACTTAGGAATAACATATATCTCTTTTAAATATGTTCCGAAAAATTACCGGTTACGCGGTAATCGTTTTTATGTGACGATAAAAGGTCAAAAGTTAAGAAGTCAAATCGGACCCGAAAAGTCAAAGGGTAAAATAGTCATTTAAAATTTCGGAAATTGCCGGATGTTACACTACATACCCACGGCTCAAAAACCTCAATACAAACCATCCATACAAAATTTTATTACAACATTTACACACATACCTACATCATATCTAAGATGTCTTAAGTTGTTTGCAAGGGTTGGTTAAAGGTTTACAAGTATTTAAGCAAGTATT
>BQNB010026194.1:14831-58862 GCA_026074375.1 Tanacetum coccineum | reverse complement strand
TTTAATTCACTGCATAATTTTAATCAGTTTTGTAACGGTCATAACTCAATCATAAAAGATCAAATAAGCAATTTACAACATACTGGAGATAACCTTAGAGAGTCTACTTTCCAGAAAAGTTGACCTCATGAGTTTTTATGATCGAAAAGTAGGTCAAAAGGTTAGTACAAAATCAGTGTGTAAAACTGTGACGAATTTTAGTTTTGGTTTTAATTTTTCTAAAAATAGTTAGACACTTAGTTAGAGGCTTTAAATCACGTGGAAGTTAGTTCATATACTATGTGTGACCCCTGAATGTTTTCTAAGCCTATAATGAGGTCTAAAGTGGTCATCTAGTGTCATACTTTTAGAAGGTCAGATTCTGGATAAATTCTGGACATGTTGGATTAATGAATTTCTAAAGGGTATTTGTAAAAGGGTAATGGCTTTTGGAGAGCTATGAGTGGTTCATAGGGCATATATGTAGCATGGTGAATTTTGGTTTGAATTATAGAGGTGTTTAAGTGGTGCGTTTAGGACGCGTAAGTGAGTATAAAATTCTGCTCAAAACCAGAAAGTTTAAAGTGTAGCATAAAAGTATAAAGGGCATATGTAGAAGTTGGAAAAGGGTTAAGAACAAGAATAGAACTATGGTTGATAGCTTAGATATCCATCATAGTTGAGGTTACATCATATTGGATTGAATGCCTAATTAATGGTAGCTTATTGTGTGCGTAATTGTTTAGATTTTCCGTGAAGTATTTGTGAAGAAATGAAGCTTTTGTTGGATTCTTTTGGGAAGCTAAGCATCAGGTGAGTTTCATAGTCCCTCTTTTTAATGTTTTAAATTGGGATGGAAATGATGCTAAGTGTTTTGGAAATGTTTTGAATTGCTGTGATTATGTGTTTTGATTGCGTGTGGACATTATGTGACTGCATATGGCTTGTTGTTGCATGATATTGTGTTGTGTTGAGGATCATTAATAGTGGGGCTGATCATCTCACGGATCGTTAATTTGAGATTGATCAACTCAGTGAATTGGTATGGGTCCAGGCCTAAATATAAGCTTCAGCTGGTAGACTTTTAGGTGCGTAAGTGACGTATGTGGGATCGGAGGGGTACGCCTACCCAGTATATGTATGGTTGGTTTGATATGGTGATTTGGTTTGCATGTTAGCATAAGTTCATATGTTGCATAATTGTCCTATATTGTTTTGATAATTACAGTAATTGGTTTGAAAGGTTTATAATGTGTGTCTTAAACCTATGACTCTCACCAACCGTTGTGTTGACGTTTTTAAGCATCATTTTCAGGTGTGCTTAATGGTGCTAAGTTAGAGCGAAGTGGCTAGAAGAGACCGTAGGATGCTTAGAGTTTATTTATGCTTTCTGTTTTGAATAATTGCGTTTGCATGAATTGTTTGGATTATGTTTTTGCATGTCATTTATTGACGAGACCTCTTTCTCATTAATAAAGACACCATTAGGTTTTGGGTATTGTTATGACACTTTGTGTCTTTGCTTTACTTTAGTTTTCATTTTAGTATTCTCTATATAGACACCATGTGTTGTGATGATATCCATTCTTGTTTACGCCTCGCGTTTCCGCCTTGGCGGGGTGTGACAAACACTGCTAGACCAAATATGGCAGTAGTTAATGCTGTCAGAACAAATCAGGTTAATGATGTTAAGGCCTCAACATGTTGGGTTTGGAGACCTACCAAACTTAACAGTGCATCAATTACTTTCAAGAGACATAATTATGTTGATGCACGAGGCAGATCCAAGTCAGTGATGGCTTGGGTTCCCAAAAGAAACTAATCTCCTTATTTTTATGTGCAGGGTTATCTACAAAAAGAAGATCAAGGCTATGTTAATAGTAGATGCTCAAGGCACATGACAGACAACATGTCGTATCTCTCAGACTTCAAAGAATTTGATGGAGGTATGTTACATTTGGGGGAGGAGCCAAAGGAGGAAGAATTACTAGTAAAGGAACTCTTAAAACTGGTAAACTTGATTTTGAAGATGTGTACTTTGTCAAGGAGTTACAGTTTAACCTTTTTAGTGTTTCACAGATGTGTGACAAAAAGAACAGTGTTCTTTTTACTGACACTGGATGTTTTGTTCTGTCTCCTGACTTTAAGTTAGCTGATGAAAGTCAGGTTTTACTTAAAGTTCCTAGAAAGAACAATATGTACAGTGTTGATATGAAGAATATTGTTCCTAAAGAGAGTTTAACTTGTCTTGTTGCAAAGGCCACACTTGATGAATCAATGCTATGGCATAGGAGGCTAGGTCATGTAAATTTTAAAACTATTAATAAACTTGTTAAGGATAACCTTGTGAAAGGTTTACCTATAAAACCTGGGGAGATTACCTCTCCCACACACACTACACTTGGAAAATGACCAAACTTTGTGTTGCTTCTAACCTGAATATCGAGTGAAAGCAAGCGCGCGTCAAGCCACGTAGAGAGAGGGGGAGCAGAGAGGGGGATTCAGACTCTATACTCAAACCATTTATTCATGTTGCTTATGAACTTGTTATGGTCCAACATTTGAGACATATTAATGAATAAGAAATATTGTTAAGTTGCCACTGAAGATTATAGCAGATTTACTATCTTTTCTTTCATAAGCAACTACCGGATGAGACTATTATGCATTCTTAAGAGTTTAATAACTGAATATATAATCTAGTATGGATAAGAAAGTAAAGATTATCAGATGTGACAATGTGGAAACATAGAAGAGTTCAAGAATAGAGTTATGAGTAAGTTTGTGAACAGAAAGGCATTAAGAGGGAATTTAGTGTAGCTAGAACTCAATCAACAAAATGCTTTAGCTGAGAGTAGAAATAGGACACTATTGAGGCAAGCTAGAACCAAGTTAGCTGACGCTAAGTAACCTACAATATTTTGGGTTGCAGCATTAATAATAAGGACTCATTACACTAAATAAACAAACCAACGTTTTAATTGGATTAATCATGGTTAATACAGTTTTCTTATATTTGGCTAGACCCTCTTCTATCTTTTGTCTATCTACTTGCATGTGTTATTGTGTTTTAAATTGAACTAAGTTACCACAAACCTGTGCCAGTCTCTCAAACTGAAAACCCCCTTTTTATCCGTTAGAATTAGGACTAACATTGGTTTAGCATAGGTTTAACATAGAATAGAATTAACATAGTTTAAATTAACTTAGTTTAGTTAACCAAATATTGATAGAAAAAATATTAATGTTCTCACTCTTAGTGATCGACACCATACTTACCAATGAAACTCCATCTGATCGGGTACACTGCCCGTTAAAGTGTTGTTTTAGGTAAAGTCAGCAAAATATAAATTTAAAACTTAAACAATCTAAAAGAAACCCTACATGACAACACATCACACCCCACTTAAGTGTTTGCTTGTCCTCAAGAAAATCTAGAAAAAAAGAAACAATAAAGCCACAAGGTGCACAAGAAAGATTAGAAAAATGCGATGAAAATCTACCAAGTACTAGTACGAGATACGATTCATCATTTTAAGCTTTTGGTGCAAAACTGAGATGTTTGACAATACCCAAAGGTTTTCTTACTTGATTAACATTTCTAAGCACCTCACGAAAAAGAAATAAAGTATAATTCACTCAACACTCATTTATTTAGGTGGTGGAGTATATAAGATAAATCACACTTATAGCTCAGTCGTTACCAAATTTATTACCATTGGCTTGTACAAAAAACAAAACTCCACCGACGTGGCGTAAGCACCAAGTGTACACATCTAAACAGGACTTTTATTGGGTTGTAACATTAGGCTTCGGGTTAATAATGGGTATGGATAAGACATGGGAAATATATTAGTAAGGGGGTATCACGAACATTTATGTCAAAAGTCTAAGTCCCAATGTTGCTAGATATCAAACAAACCGCAAACCCAAAAATGATTATAGCTACAAAATTTATTCTTCTTTCACATATCGATCATCATATAAGTATATCACGTCTTAGCACATTGGCTAATCGATATCTCAATATACTTCATCTTCATAAATATATAGCACATTGGCTATAATTGTCATCATTTTTTTTACTTTTTTTCAATGACCTATACTCTTTTTATTTTATTTTCACATACATGAAACTCCCACACACTTCGCATAAACATACACCACAAAAATACCAAATATGAAGCTGCGCATCTCCAATTTTATCAGAATGGCACACATAAACGGCGAAGTGTGGTATAACTAATAATCATCAAAAACAGTTTATCATACCATGCAACTAGCAACCAACCATTTAGACATGACAACAGGTTAGGCTAAGGTTTAAAGTTTAATATATTTTTTTTTCCTTTTTAGTGGATTTTACAAAACAAAAAGATTGGCTCTAATGGTGTTCTAAGGGTATCTAGCACTAAAAGTGAGTTCTAACAAAAGGGTTAATGTTGGGAATTATGGACTTCTACAACTTAGTGTTGCTGATTTAACTTGATACTGCTAGTGATGGTTAGTGCTGCTGATGAAGATTCATGGAAACAGTCTAAGTTATTAGTACTATTAGTTATATTAGTTAGTACTGCTAGTACATTGTTAGTACTGCCAGTATAGTTAGTACTGTTAGTTAATAGTTAGTGCTGTTAGTCTTATATAGTTAGTACTGCTATTATGATATGCATGAATTAAATTAGGAATAGATATGCATTATCATTGTATGCGTTTTGTAAGCCCATTAGGGTTTCCTTAGTGTATAAAAGGAACCCTACGACATAGTTAGAAAAATATATAGAATTCATATCTCATAGTTAGTTATTCTGTAACCTAGACTAAATATTAGCAATCAATATATTCAAAGTTTAGTATTCATTGTTCTTCTTAGTATTACAAGTTAGATTCCGCATAACTTGTAGTATTCACAATCATATTTTCTCTTATAGTTAGTTTGGATTTATCCAGGTTAACTAAACTTTAACAAGCTAAGAAGATTTGTTCATTGGGATCAACAAGTGGTATCAGAGCTTGTTGAGAAACTCTGTATAAGAAGAACACTATATCTACATAAGATCTCATAATGAAAGAGAAGATGAAATCACAGTCTGAAACTACCCAAACAGTGTCTGCACTAAAACTTCTAGTACTCAAAACTGGAGCTTATGATCTATGGAGCATGAGAATGAAGCAATATCTTACTCATACTGATTATGCTCTTTGGGAGGTTATTGGGAATGGTGATGCACCTGATATTGCATCAGCTAGTACTGAAGGTCCTATTCCTCCCAAAATTGCTGAACAAAAGCTAGCAAGAAAGAATGAATTGAAAGCTAAAAGCATTTTGTTGTTGGCCATTCCTGATGAGCACCTATTGAAGTTTCATGGAATCAAGGATACAAAGACCCTATAGGAAGCTATCAAGACCAGGTTTTGAGGCAACAAAGAATCAAAGAAAATGCAGAAAACCATTATGAAGCAGCAATATAAGAATTTCATTGCATCAAGATCTAAAGGATTGGATAAAACCAATGATAGGTTTCAAAAACTCATCAGCCAATTGGAAATTCATGGTGAAGTTATCTCCCAGGAAGATGCAAATATTAAGTTATTAAGAAGTATACCATTAGCTTGGAATAATATTGCCTTGATTATGAGAAACAAATCTGATCTAGACACAATGAGCATGGATAACTTGTACAACAACTTAAAGGTGTATGAAGCTGAGATTAAAAGCCAATCAAGCTCAAGATCAAACTCTCAGAATGTGGCTTTTGTATCTTCAGAAAAGACTAGCATTACTAATGAAGCAGTTAATACTGCTCATGAAGTTTCTATTGCTAACTCACAAGGATAAACTTCTTTTGCATCCTATGCAGATGAGTCATGTTTTACTTCTTTGTCAGTCAATCTAATAGTCAACAGTTGGACAATGAAGACTTGGAGCAGATTGATACTGATGATCTTGAAGAGATGGATCTCAAATGGCAGGTGGCCATGCTTACCATGAGAGTGAAGAGATTCTTAAAGAAACTAGGAAGGAATCTAAACTTCAATGGAAAAGAAACTGTTGGCTTTGATAAGATAAAGGTTGAATGTTACAACTGTCATAGGAGATGTCACTTTGCTATAGAATGCAGGGTACCAAGGAATCAAAGGAATAGAAATGGAGATGTTTCTAGAAGAATTATACCAGTAGAGACTCCTGCAAATGCCTTGGCTATTCAAGATGGGATAGGTGGTTATGATTGGAGCTTTTAGGCTGAAGAAGGACCCACAAACTTTGCTCTAATAGCCCATTTATCCTCAGGATCATCCAGTTCATCAAGTTCAGACTCTGAGGTATCTACTTGCTCCAAAGCTTGCTTAAAATCCTATGAGTCTTTAAAAGAACAATTTGATAAACAGAAAGAGCAGCTTAAAAAATCTAACCTAGAAATAATAGGTTATCAATTAGGCTTAGAATCATTAGAAGCTAGAATTGTTGTTCATCAAAAACATGAAGCTGTTTATGAGGAAGACATTGCATTTTTGAAATATGATGTTAAGGTAAAAGATAATTCTATTACAGATCTTAAAATCAGTTAGCAGAGGCTTTAAGAGAAAAGGATGATTTGAAACTCAAATTAGAAAAGTTTGAAACATCATCTAAGAAACTAACTGATCTATTAAATAGTCAAATAAGTGTTAATAACAAGACTGGTATTAGTTTTGATAGTCAAATGACTAAGAATAAACTGCATAATTTTCATAAGAATAATAGTGAAGTGTTTGTATGTAAATCTAATAGTAATGTAAATGAGATTGAAGAGGAAAATAATCAAGTAAATGATAGGTTTAAGAAGGTTGAGGGATATCATGCAGTTCCTCCTCCCTATACTGGGAACTACATGCCCTCAAGACCTGACTTGTCCTTTGCTGGATTAGATGATTTTGTCTATAAGACTAATGTGAGTGAAACTATCACTAGTATGCCTAGGATTGAATCAACTGCATCTAAGTCTAGTAAGGATAATTTAGAACAACCTAAAGATGTTAGGCCTAGTGCTCCTATTATTGAAGAATATGAGTCTGATAGTGATGATGACTGTGTGACTAGACCTTTAATTGAACAGAATAAACCTAGTTATGCTAAAATCAATTTTGTTAAATCAAATGAAAATACTAGGAAATCTGTTATTGAACAAAACACATATAGGCAAGCTGAAAACCCTAGGAAAAGTCATAATCCTAAGGTTGATAAAAGAAATGGACTAATGACTCAGAAACTAAGGAATGGTTTTGAGTTCAGTAAGAAAGTTTGTTTTTTATGTAGAAGTCTTAACCATTTAATTAAGGACTGTAACTTTTATGAGAATAAAATGGTTAGAAAATCTATGTTGAATAATATGGGAAGGGTTACTGGTCAAAGGGAAGTTAGACCAGTATAGAATAATGCTCAGAGGGTGAATCACCAAAATAAATTATCTCACTGACATCCTAAAAGAAATTTTGTTCCAACTGTAGTCTTAACAAAGTCTGGCAATATACCAGTTAATACTGCTAAGCAAGGCTCCTCAAGAGCAGTAATATCAAATAGTACTGCCAGATATGTTAATACTGCTGCATCTAGACCAACTGTGAATGATGCAAAACCAAATTCAAATGTTTTTCATAAGTCACATTCATCAGTTAAGAGGACTATTTATCAAAGAACAAAACCTAAAAACAGTAATTTTAATGAAAAAGTTAATACTGCTAAGGTAAACAATGTAACTACTGCTGGGACAAAAGCAGTAGTCAGTGCCATTCAGGGACACGAGGAAAATGATGTTAAGTCCTCAGCATACTGGATTTGGAGACCAACAGGAAAAGTAATTGACCATATCTCTAAAGACAGTGGATCATACATGCCTAAAAGATTTAACTATGTTGATCCTCAAGGCAGACTTAAGTCAGTGATGGCTTGGGTCCTCGAGAGAAACTAATTCTCTTATTTTGAGTGTAGGGTAATCCACAATATGCTTTACAGGATCAAGGGATTTTTGATAGTAGATGCTCTAGGCATATGACTAGGAACAAGTCCTACCTAACAGATTATCAAGACATTGATGGAGGGTTTGTTGCATTTGCTAGAAGTCCTAAAGGAGGTAAAATTACTAGAAAAAGGTAAAATTAGGACTGTGAAATTAGACTTTGAAGATGTATACTTTGTAAAGGAACTTAAGTTTAATCTTTACTCTGTCTCACAAATGTGTGACAAGAAAAACAGTGTTCTTTTTACTGAGACTAAATGTCTTATTCTATCTCCTGATTTTAAGTTACTTGATGAAAGTCAAGTACCTCTTAAAGTTCCTAGATAGAATAATATGTACAGTTTTAATTTAAAGAATATTGTTCCATCAAGAGGTTTGACTTGTTTATTTGCAAAGGCTATAATAGATGAGTCTAATTTATGGCATAGGAGGCTTGTTCATGTAAACTTTAAAACTATGAACAAACTTGTGAGGGGAAACCTTGTTAAAGCTTTTCCTTCAAAGCTTTTTGAAAATGACCATACATGTGTTGCTTGTCAGAAGGGAAAGCAGCACAAAGCCTCCTGTAAGCCCAAGCTTGTGAGCTCTATCAGCTAGCCTTTACAAATGTTGGATATGGATTTGTTTGGTCCAACATTTATAAAGAGTCTAAATAAAAAGATGTATTGCCTTGTTGTCACTAATGACTTTAGTAGGTTTAATTGGGTTTTCTTTTTGGCCTCTAAGGATGAGACTAGTAGAATCCTTAAATTTTTTATCACAGGCATAGAAAACCAAATAAATCACAAGGTTAAAATTATCAGGTGTGACAATGGAACTGAGTTTAAGAATAGTGAAATGAATCAATTATGTGAGATGAAAGGAATCAAGAGAGAATTTAGTGTTTCTAGGACTCCACAACAAAATGGAGTAGCTAAAAGAAAGAATAGAACACTAATAGAGGCAGCTAGGACTATGCTAGCAGATTTACTTTTACCTACTACATTTTGGGCTGAAGCAATTAATACTGCTTGCTATGTTCAAAATAAAGGTTTGATAACAAAGCCTAGTACAAGACACCTTATGAGCTTTATAACTGGTAGATCACTAAATCTAGACTTCATGAGACTTTTGGTGTGTCTTGTTACTATCTTGAATACCTTAGATCATCAAAGCAAGTTTGAAGGGAAGACTGATGAGGGGTTATTGGTTGGATACTCTATAAATAGTAAGGCATTTAGGGTATTTAACATTAGAACCAAGAAAGTTGAAGAGAACCTGCATATTAAATTTCTTGAAAATAAACATAATGTTGCAGGAAGTGGTCCAAAATGGCTCTTTGATATTGATTCACTGACAAAATCTATGAATTATGAGCTAGTTTTTGCAGGAAATCAAAGTAATGATGATGCAGGTATAGAGACAAATGTTAATGTAGTGCAAACTAGACAGGAGAAAGCATCTAATCATGAATATATTCTGCTACCATTTTTACTTCTGATTCTCAAGGTCCAAAGAGCTTAGTGAATGGTTTGTGTTGATGTGGAAAGAGAATGATGCTCAGTATCCAGCAGAAATATGGTGATAAAAATGGTCATGAGAAATGATGTTAGAGATCTTTGAAAGAAGCTCTTAGAAAAAACTATTTGAGCAAGAAACTGTAGTTTGGTTGGTCCAGACGAGCTATCTATCACTAACAAGCACTAACAGATATTAATATTGTTAGTCCTCATCTATTAGTGTTGCTCGGCAAATAGTTTTGACAATAATGATCTTCCAACTGATCCTATTATGCTGATTTGGAGGATTCTACTAGTATCTTTAGAGGTACATATGATGATGAAGATGTGGGTACAGAGGCTGACCTCAACAATGTTGGAAACCACCATGAATGTCAGTCTTTATTCCCATAACTAGAATTCACAAGGATCATCCTAAAGACCAGATTATCTGGAGGACCTTAATTCAGCTTTCAAAAGGAGAAATGATTAATTTTCTGAAGAAAATGCTATGGTCAGCTACATTAGCAAGCAGAGAAGAACAAATCACAAAGATTATTAGAACTGCTTGTTTGCCTATTTTCTCTCTCAAATTGAATCCAAAAAAGTGATCCAAGCTTTGACAGATCCAAGCTGGATAGAAGCAATGCTAGAGGAGCTTATGCAATTTAAACTTCAAAAGGTTTGGACTCTGGTGGATCTTCCTAAAGGCAAGAGAGCTATTGGAACTAAGTGGGTATATAGAAACAAGAAAGATGAGAGAGGAATTGGAATCAAAAACAAGGCAAGATTGGTTGCATAAGGTTATACCTAAGAGGAAGGAATTGATTATAATGAGGTTTTTGCTCCTGTTGCTAGGATTGAAGCAATTAGATTATTTTTGGCCTATGCATCATTTATGGGGTGTATTGTATACGAGATAGATGTGAAGAGTGCCTTTTTATATGGTACTATTGAAGAGGAGGTGTATGTGTGCCAACCTCTTGGTTTTGAAGATCCATAGTTCCCTGATAAGGTTCTATAGGTGGAAAAAGCTTATAGGGTCTAATCAAGCTAATAGAGCTATGGTATGAGACCTTGTCTACTTACTTATTGAAAATGGATTTTGAGTGGCACTCTTTAGATAAGACTTTGTTCATCTAGAAGGACAAAGGTGATATCTTGTTAGTACAGGTGTATGTTAAAGATATCATCTTTGGGTCCACAAAGAAGTCTTTATGTGATGAGGCTGAGCAGATAATGCATAAGAAATTCTAGATGAGTTTTATAGGGGAGCTCACTTTCTTCACTTTCTTCTTAGGGTTACAAGTACAATAGAAGAAGGATGGAATCTTCATTAGCCAAGACAAATATGTGGTTGATATATTGAAAAAGTTTGATTTTATCACTGTGAAGACAGCAAGCACTCCCATGGAACCTAACAAGGCATTGGTCAAGGATGAAGAAGCTAATAGTGTTGATGTTAATTTATACAGATCAATGATTAGATCATTAATGTACCTAACAGCTTCTAGACCAGACATAACTTTTGTTGTTTGTGCTTGTGCAAGGTTCCAAGTATTTCATGCTGTGAAAAGGATCTTTAGATACTTGAATGGTTAACCTAAATTGGGCCTTTAGAATCCTAGAGATTCACCATTTGACTTGGAAGCCTTTTCTGATAGTGATTATGCTAGAGCTAGTCTTGACAAGAAATCCACAATAGGAGGTTGTCAATTTCTTGGCAAGAGGTTGATTTCATGGCAATGTAAGAATCAAACTATAGTTGCTAATTCTACTACTGAAGTAGAGTATGTTGCTGCTGCTAATTGCTGTGGACATGTGTTATGGATTCAAAATCAAATGCTTGACTATAGATTCATCTTCATGAACACCAAGATTTATATTGATAATGAAAGCACCATTTGTGTTGTAAAGAATCTAGTGTTTCACTCTAAAACCAAGCACATAAGAGATTAGGCACCATTTCATCAGAGATTCTTATGAGAAGAAGTTGATTCAGGTGATCAAGATTCACACAGAACACAATATTACAGATCGTCTCACAAAGGCTTTTGATGTTAGCAGGTTTAACTTTTTGATTGCTAGCATTGGATTACTTAATCTCTAAAGTATTGTTTGAGGGGAGGTTTATTTGTTTAAATAACAGTTTTTAACTTTTATTCATGGGTTATGCATAAATATGGATCCTCATGAATTCTCACATGTCTATCTAGTAATTTCTAGTGTGTTGCTGATAATAGAGGATGGTTGTTGTATGGTTATTGGAGGGGAAAACGTTTGATATGTTAGTCTAATTTTAGTGCTACTCTGTATATGTGTATTGGCATAGCTGATAATATTAAAGAAGCTTTGTTTTGAGGGGGAAGGCTATAGGGAACTTTGTGTATAAGTTTTTGCAGCGGATTTTATAAATCATGGTTGTTAGGAATGGAGTGCAAGATCTGCCAAGTGATGAAAATGGGTTATTTCTGGTAACTGATACTTAGTACTGCTAAGCTTAAAAGTTAATACTGTCAGTTATTATGAGCAATATGCAAGATGTTTTGGATTGTGTTTCTTTTAAATGTTGTTTGGAACTAACATTTTGCAGGATTAGAGCTTAAAGGTTATTTGATTAATAATGGATATGCTGATTTGGTGTGAATGCTGGTGACTTTGTTCATACTGCTGATGTTTCACATGTTGGTTTTCACCACATAACAAATGGTCATCAATTCACCATGTCTAACAGACAAGAAAGAATTGGCTATTCCAGGGCAAACGAAACGACTGGTAAAGAATTCTCAAATCCGTTGATGGCTGGTAGTTTGCATAAAAAACTTATAAGTGCGAAGTTGGTACTGCTAGTACAGACATAATACTGACTGTCACTTTAGTGCTACTAAATGTAACCGTTGATAATACGATTCAAGGTATTTTTGACAATATATAACAGGCTACTTTCCTCTTAAGTTTTCTTTAGTGCTTATATAAGCTTATTAATCAAACAATCTCTTTTACAAATACCAATTGCTCATAATTCATCAAACCCTAATCGATTCTCACACTGAAAAAATTCAATTATTCATGGCTGATCTTGCTTTTGTAAACCAACACAACATGGTTGCGTATTTAGAAAAGAGTGATGAGAATGTAGAATTTCATTAGATAGTAGACTTCCTCTCTACATGTTCGATCAACTATGCTCTATGTAAGTCCCATCTCATGCTTTTATATTAAAGTGTTGGCAATACTGCCACTTCTAAAATAGTCAATTTAATGAAGTAAATACATACCATAGTTGATGGCAAGGCACTAGTGATAACATAATCATCAGTGAGGAATGATCTTTACTTTGATGATAAGGATGGTATTACTTGCCTCATAAATGATGATATTTTTGAAAATCTTACATTGATAGGGTATGAACAACTTTCAACAAAACTTACTTTTAAAAAAGGTTCGTTCTCTCCATAATGGAAATTCCTTTACATACACCATCCTCATTGTATAAGTTCAATATAATAGCTGGAATAAGTTCAGCAATACAACCACCCCTGACACAACCTCATACTTACCTCACAACCAAATGTTTCAGAACCTCAAACTGAACTACTTTAAACTGAAACACCTCCAACAGTTTCCTATGAACCTCAAACTAAAGCTCACATTAAGCAAATACTCCCATCTCCATCTACATATCATAGAAAACACAAAAAGACTCAAAAACATAAGAGAGCCAAGAAGGTCATTGAGTTACCTCAGACTAGTATACCTCTAGACCTTGGAGTAAATAAGGTTGTCCATAAGGAGGGGGTAATAGTGTGGAAAGGGCTATCACTACTGATTCTAGCTTAGTTGTAGCACAAGACAGTGATAACATAATTAGGACCCAGACTATGGCAATGCCTAATGTTGATATTCCTTAGGGAATGGATATATGTGGCAGTCCCAGGTGCCAAGAAACCATAGGGTGCTCTTGCTCAGACTAGGTCTGAGAGAGTGCTCTGAAAGCCTAATGAACCACATACTCCCAGAAGGTTACACATCTAGAAGTGGGGAGGGCAGCATGGAACATACATTTGAATTAATGGACATTGTACCACCTACACCCTATGATTTACCTCTCACAGGAGGTTACACACCTGGAAGTGATAAGGGTAGGCTGAAACTGAAAGAATTAATGGCAACGTGTACAAATTTATCAAAACATGTGCTTGACTTGGAGAAAGAGAAGGATGTACAAGTTGTGGAGATCCTCAAACTAAAGCAAGATGTTCAAGAAATAGAAGAAGAGTAAGTCAAGCATCTTACACCTAAGAAGGAGGATATACAGGCAGGTGAGTCTTCTGATAATGTTTAGATGAGGAGGATGCATCCCAATCAGAGGGAAGGACAAGTGACAAGATAAAGCTAATGTTTAAAGATAGTGATTTTGATGATCTTGATGATCTGGTGGATGAAGGAATGGCTTTTGTTCAAGAGAAAGATGCATAGAACCAAGGAAAGATTAGTGCTGATGAGATAGAAGCAGTTAATACTGCTGGTGAGGGAGTTAATACTGCTGCACCAAGGACTCCTCCTACAACAACAATAGTATTTAATGATGAGGATGTTACTATGGCTATGGCTCAAACTTTGATAAAGATGAAGGAAGAGAAAGCTAAGGAGAAAGGAGTTGATATTAAGATGTAGAGACTGCTCTAGACCCTGAATCAGTTCAATAACTACACTTCAACCTCTTCTAACTATTGATCCAAAAGACAAAGGTGAGGGTGTACTGGTTGAAGAAGAACCTGAGAAACTAGAGAAAGTAAAAAGAAGGTATCAAGGGTTAGCTTAAATTGAAAGTGATGCAGAGTTAGCTCAAAGATTACATGAGGAAAAGTTAGCAGAGTTAGATAGAGCACAAAAAGAAAAAAAAAGCAAGAAGAGGCTACTAATGCTACTTTGGCTAAAGAGTTTGATGAAATTCAAGCCAGAATGGATGCTAATCATGAACTAGCTGTAAGACTGACACATGAAGAGCAAGAAAAATACACAATTGAAGAAAGGGCCACATTGTTAGTAGAATACTTTAAAAGAAGAAAGAAACAATTGGCAGCAAAAAGAGCAGAGGCAATAAGGAACAAACCACCTACAAGAGCTTAAGTCAGGAACAAGATGATTACTTATCTTAAACATATGGGTAAGTACACTCATCAACAACTGAAGCATAAGAATAGTCTTTGATGATGAGGATGTTACTATGGCTATGGCTCAGACTTTGATAAGATGAAGGAGAGAAGGAATAAGGACGAAAGGAGTTTGCTATTAAAGATGTAGAAGACTTATCTTAGACCTGATCAATCAATAACTACTACTTAACCTCTTCCAAACTATTGATCCAAAAGGACAAAGGTAAGGTTACTGTTTGAACCGAAGAACCTAAGAAACCAAGAAAGTAAAAGAAGGGAATCAAGGGTTAGCTCAAATTGAAAGTGATGTAGAGTTAGCTCAAAGATTACATGAGGAAGAGTTAGCAGAGTTGGACAGAGCACAAAAAGAAAAACAAAAGCAAAAAGAGGCTACTAATGCTGCTTTGGCTAAAGAGTTTGATGAAATTCAAGCCAGAATGGATGCTAATCATGAACTAGCTGTAACACTAACACATGAAGAGCAAGAAAAATACACAATTAAAGAAAAGGCCACATTGTTAGCCCGAATACTTTGAAAGAAATGAAAGGAAACAATTGGGCAGCAGGATAAGGAGTAGAGGCAATAAGGAACAAACAACTACAAGATCTCAAGTGAGGGTAGAGGATGGATATTATTTCAAACATATGTGTAAGTACACTCATCAACAACTAAAGCATAAGACTTTAGAAGAACTTCGGAAGCTATACCAAAAGGAGTAGAAGTGGATTAATGACTTTAAGCCTATGGATTCTGAAGAAGATGGTAGCAATACAAAGAAAGCTGGCAAAAGGATAAAGAGAATTGCAGATTTAACTAGTAAACAAAACTCACCCAAGAAATCTAAGGTGATAAAATAACAAGAATCTACAAAAAGTGTGAAAACTAGAGGAGGGGGGGGGGGGGGGTTGAATAGTTTTCATTATTAAAAATTTCTTTTTAATTTAATATTCTTATTTTTTGATCTAATGATGACAAATCAATGTAAATGTGAGTATTAGTATTTAGAGATGCAATAAGTAATATGAGTGAAGTAATAAAGGATATGCGACAAAGTATTTATAGTGGTTCGGCTACAAGGACACCTTCCTTGCCCTACTCCACTCCCCGAGTCACCTACTCGAGAGTTCGAATACACTAATTGTCATTACTCCTTTAAGTGGCGGAGAAGCCTCACAACGTTGGTTACCCATTTATCCAGTACGAAGCTAAACACCGGGTTTTATAAAGTAGAACCATTCATCACATACACATACACCCATCAATAATCCTTGACCATAGGTATTGTGTCCCAATAATATGGTTCACAACTTTATCAAAGTGTTTGAACCCTCTATAGCGTACCCAAACTTTTACATCATTTACAATCCACCATTATTACTAAACAATGATGTAGATTTGTTTATACTTTATGAATGAGAGAAGAAGGTCTTGAGATTAGTAGCTTAACTCAAGTATGAGGAGGGATCTTTGCTCTAAGTAGGTTGATGAGCTTGATCATGAAATGCTTATGTCAGTACAACATCTTCTATATCAGAAATCTACAAAACACTAAAAAAATACCCATGGTAAAGAATCAGTGGTAAGCTGAATATAGAGAGAGAATTATGTATAAAATGAGTGAGTAAGAATAAGTGAAATGAGTTGGTATTTATAGGAAAATTTTTTACTGTAGCCCGGTTCTGCCGGTTCCATTGTCTAATGGAACCGGCAGCCAAACTTAATGGCACCGGTCTATAGTAACCCAAATCCAAATTTTGAGTTTTAAGATCTTAAAGAATCAAAGGTAGATTTGCAAGATCATGTTTAGATTTAGTAAGAGAAAGTCTTACTTTATGATTTTAAAAACTTTTATGAAGTTTGTTAATTTAAAGTGACTAAGTATAATTTTAAAAAAAAACATGTTTATGTGATGTGTGGAAAAGTTTAGTTATGAGAAATTAGAGAGCTATAGTTCTAAACCAGTTGATTTGTTGTTGCAAGAATACTTGAGGTCCTTTAAAAAGATTATCCAATAAATTGTTAAAGGTGTGTTTGTGTGAAAAGGATTATTATGATAAGAAGTATGCTAGGAGGGTTAGAAAAACTTTTGGTTTAGATCAAATGAATTTTGTTGTTTATAAGTTTATGTTTTATTATTTACAAAACAAAGAAAGTTCGTAGAATATAAATAAATGTTTTTACGGTTTATTTGTATTAACAATCTCCCACTTTTTGTTGATGACAAAATATAAACTTATGAAGTAAAACAACAAAATTTTATAAGTTCTAAAAGGGAGTTTTTACTTCCTTCTCCCCCTTTTTTTCGAAACAAAAAGTGCGTCGAAGAAGAGCAAAAAAATGACAATGACAAATAAAGTTGAGTATTGATTCAAGAGAATCAATACGTAAGCTCCCCCTTGACGAAAGCATCCCCTAAAAGGATTTGTCAAGGATAGAGGGAGAGGTTGCAAAAAAAATGTTAGTCACAAGAATAATTATCAGATTGAATAAGGCTTCCCTTGGATAAAACTACCAAAAAATGTGTTGGTTTAATAAGTTAATGGTTCGATAAATATTGGGAAGGTTGATTCAATAAAAGTTACGGCACCCCTTGACGAATGCTCCCTTAAAATGAAGTCGTCACATATTTTGAGAGAAAAGAAAACTGCAAAAAAAAAGTTATAAACAAACTATATAAAAAAATTATGGAGGGTCGGTTATGTCGGTGTTGTATAACAAACAGAACTGGCTTGTGATCGGACAGCACCGACTGACCTGCACAAGTCGGCAATGACCAAGAATTTGGCGGGAAGCAATTTTATTCAAATTTTAACTAACTAGAATTTTAAGATCGAGGGAAGATCATACAAAGCACACAATCACAATCATTCAACAAAGATTCATAAATAAAACTTGATCAAAACATTAAATATTACAAATCATGAAGTAAAACCAAATTGACTTATGTCAACTAAAACTAAAATCATGATTGATAATCTAAAACTTCTAAATCTTAATGCTACTTAAACTTAGTGATCATTAGCTTGTGGCAACTTGCTTGAGATATGGTTCAAACGTTCTAGGATGTGATTTAGCATAAACCTTGTTTCGGTTTGGAAATTGTTAATGATGGTTTCGGTCTTTTAGCAATGAGGACAAGTGTGATGTTGAGGTTTAGGAGGTTGTTCTAGCCAAAGAGTTTGATCAGTGGGTCCAAACATACTTGGTGGCGAGAATGATGAACTAAAGGGGGGTGTTTGGATTGAGGTGGTGATGGGATAAAACGGTGGTGGCAATTGGACATGAGTGATGAAGGTAGGAGGGATGAGGCTATCTTAAACGTATTGTACATTTTGAATTGCCTCTTGCACATTTTGATTGAAGGATTGGAGGTTATTGATTTCTTGTTGAATCCTTTCCTTTTTCGTGGGTTGAGTATTGGTTCTAGTAGTTGTGTTGAGATACGGAGGTTGTTAAGGGGTGTGTTTGTTGGTAAGTGTTGTGGTAGGTCTGAAGATAGGAAATGAGGGAATGGGTTGCGGTTCTTGGTGGTGCATCATTTGTAGAAGAGAGGAATGGATGAGGCTATATGGGAGTGTTTGGAGGAGTAGAGAAGATAAGGGCTCTAGGAGCCAATGGGATTGCAAGAGGTTCAACCATAGAGTTTGTTTGGATTGAGGTTAAAGGTGGCATGGTGAGAGCTAAAGTAGTATCAATGGTAGTGTTAGAATTGAGTTATAAAGGTTAGGGTGAGGTCTCATTGGAGGAAAGATCAATGTAGTCAATTTTGACTAACTTTCTTAGAGGATTTTAGGTTGAGGAACAAGCACTTGATGCCATGGAACTTTTAGAGTGTATAGAGATGATAAGGAAGAGAGATTTGCAGCTATTGAGGTGTGAAGATGATGGAGGATTTAGTCCTATTTTATAGTGAAGATGCATGCAAGAGCAATTAATGCTTAAACCACTAGAAAATGCCTAACACACTTATCTATTACAAAAGCAATGTAGGTCATATAAGGCAAAACCAACTACTTAGCTGCAATGAGACACTCCTATTAAAAATATTTATGGGCTTGGTTTAAAAAGTGGTGACCTCAAAATCGTAAAAAGCTCTTTGTAGAATTGGTTGCTCGGTTTCATTGAGCTAATGGCACTGGCTTGCTGCAAACAGCACCGGCACAGACAAGAGGAAATTTTAAGACAATATTTTTTTGATAAAAGTTCATTAGGTTCTAATGTATCTCCTAAGGATTGAAGAACCTAATTTTAGGGATGTCTACGGAGATAAATGACCTAAAAGAAGTTCATACTTCAATGATACACTATTATGCCAAACGCTCCCTTAAAGGCATAAAAATTATGTAACTTCTTAAAATTCATATACTAAGGTTCTTATAAGGATAGACTTAACACAAGATTATTTATTCATGATCAAAGAGCAAAGGTAGAGCAAAGATAGCATAGAACATAAATTCTTGATATAACCAAACGCTCTTATATAACCAGTGAGAGCGAAAAACAACATACATAGTACATTATCCGAATTGTCTTAAATTATTCATGCCAAGTATACCATACGAAATGAAATAACCCACAATTCACCAAATAACACACATAAGTAGAAATTGTTTTAGAGATACGCCAAGATGATTTCCTGAGTAGCATACTCTACTTCTTCTTGCAAAGATAATGAAAGAGGCACTTGAACAATCCTTTAGTTTGTTTGAATTCCGGGGATTCTCCTCCTTCGATAGGTAGAAGTTGGTTGGGTAGGGAATAGGGTCAAGAGTGTAGTTATCAACCGGATCATTTTCCACTCCTTGGTTGGTATTTGGTGTTGGTGGTGAATTGGAACCGAAGTTAGAAGGAGTTGGGGTTGGAAGACGGGGGGGCCTTTTACCCTTGCTTTTAAAATGGAAGACTCTCTTGCCGGAGAGAGAAATCATCACATGGTTCACAAGTTGGAAGTCATTGGACAAAGGATAAGGGTGATTGGGTTGAATGTGCTTGAAGAGTCTAGTAAGAAGCATGGCATAAGGGAGAGTCATTTCACTACTTTGGGTTACACTTATCATTCGATGAGCAATGTAGTAGGCAAGATTGAAGGGCTTCCCATTGGAGAGGTAATAAAGCATATAACACAAGCATGCGTTAGGATGATCTTTGTATCCGCTGAGACTTATGAGGTTTTCACTAATAATGGTTTCCTATTTTTTAAACACTCCTTTCATTTCGGTGATAATCATTTAGAATGGATCGAGGGTGACATTGACACCTTTGATTTTTCAGAATTTGGGTTCGGTTCTTTCATGGAACAAAGCATCACGAATCACGGATGGTTCTTCTTGAGGAGGAGGGTAAATGTTGGGATGAGGATCACAACCTCTAAAGAGAGATGAGATGGGCCATTTGGAAGTGTAAACACAAACGCCTTCAACCGAAATTTTGAGAATCCGAGCAAAAATTTTCAAGAGTGAGAACAATTTTGACATTGTCGATAACAAAAGCAATGGAAAGAGTTCCGTTGAGGTTTCGAATAAGGCGGACACTTTTGTAGAATTATAGGACGAAGATGGGACAAATTTGTTCGTCAATGTCAAAAAGGCAATCGAAGCCAATTGCCGCAAAGGTGTTGCGAAGATTAGGTTCATTTTTGAGAAAGTCGGGAAGGACGACACGACCTTCATGGAAGAGGCGAGTCACGAGAGACTTGTAGACCTCCCTTTCATGACCGGTGAAGCCTCCGGTACAGTGATACATGGGGATGTAGTATGCGGTGTCGCGATGATCAACTTGGCTTGATTCGGGCATAGTGTACCTAAAGGTATCAAATGCAAAACACAAGAAAACCATGTTAAATTTCAGAAACATCATTGTTTCCAAAGTGGACAACTTTGTTTTAAAGATGATTTTAACGATTAGTTAGTTTTTACGGGTATTAACAATCTTATTTACTTAAATCCTTTCCCCTTTTTTTGATAGAACAATGTGCATGGATTATTTTCTTGATAAGAGATATGTTTGAATACTTAAGTAGGGTTATCCTAACTATCAAACACTTGATTTGGGAATCAAAATAATTGTGAGAATAAGACAAAGATCTTAGGATAGGAGTTAATCAAAAGAATGTATATAAATGTAATTAGGACTTACAATTAGTCAAGAGAATTAAGAGAGATTCAAAAATTACCGAAGAAGCTTTAAAATCGTCAATGGCGGTTTCTAGGGAAGAGTAAAAAATTTTATAGTGAGATGATAAAAAGCGGAACAAGACGTTTTGTTCTATCAGTTTGCCGGTTCTGCCAGTGTTGTTCATATAACAGAACCGGCTTGAGTTCCCAATGGAACCGACTAGGGTTTGTTTCAAAAAATAAAATTTTGTGTTATTTTTTTTAATATATATTTTTTTTATTTTTCCATTTTATTTATTTATTTATTATTTTTTAATTAATTGAGATACATATTTATTTTGTGTGTGGCAATTTTGATTTGATAATTAAGCACAAAAAATTGTCTTTAAAAAGAAAGAGAGGTTCGCAAGCTGGAAACGGAGTTCTTATAAATATAAAATTAATAATAGAGATTCAATGTACAATTGAATACATAAAATAGGAAAAACAATAGTAATATAGAATGCGAGGATGAAGAACACGTCTCCATGCGAGAACTTGATCATAGGATATGCGAGCATTACGATCGAGATGATGATCATGATTAAAACGGGGCTTAGGATTTCTAAGAGTGCTTCCATGGGGAGAGCCGGTTAAGGATTTAAAGGAGAAGAAGGATGAGAGTTGAAAATTTGTTTTTTAAATGGTGGGTGAGTGAAAGAGGAGAATGATTTTTATATTTAGAGAGGGTGAACCGTTGGGGATGATATGGGGAGTAGTGAAGAAAGTTTTGAATTTTGAATAGATTTATACCCGAAGATCTTGTGACCGAAATAGAAATTTGAGATGAAGATGCAAGAGTATGCTATACTCGGGAAATTATTATTATTAATTTTTTTAAAAGGAAATACGTAAAGATAAATACATATCATATAGAAAGTTATCACAGAAAGCAATTAATAAGTATTTAACCAAGAGGGTTGTGTACCTTGTTAATCATCGATTATTTCGGAGAGGCGAGAAATGACAAGAAAAACTTAGATTACTAATTTTTTTTATAATAGCTATACTTGAGATCCGAAACAAGAAAACCCAATTTTAACAAATTAAAGTTTTTTTTTTCTTACATTTTTTTATTTTTATGGCCTAATTGAAATAAAATAAGTTTTTAATTTTGAGGCCCAACCAAAAGATTTTGTTCTTCTTTATGAAGTAGCCCAAAACCCAAAAAAAAGAAACTTTTCAGACAGACAGTCGGTGCTGTGGATTTACCTTTACCGGTGCTATTGACCAATGGTACCGGCGGAACCAGCTTATTGGGCCAGACAAAATATAGTAGTAATATCCTTTCCATTTGTTCTTTCACCTAAGCTTCACAAGGAAAACATGTACTAGAGGAATGTGTGTGTATATATATTGTGATTTTTGATTTAAAGATATTTGATTGGATTTTGAAGATTTTTGAAATACAATATATTTGAAGAATCTTCGGTAACCTGCTCTGATACCAATTGTGAAAACTAGAAGGGGGGGGGATTGAATAGTTTTCATTATTAAAAATTTCTTTTTAATTTAATATTCTTATTTTTTGATCTAAAGATGACAAATCAATGTAAATGTGAGTATTAGTATTTAGAGATGCAATAAGTAATACGAGTGAAGTAATAAAGGATATGTGACAAAGTATTTATTTGGTTTCGGCTAAAAAAGGTCACCTTCCTTGCCCTACTCCACTCCCCGAGTCACCTAATCTAGAGTTTGAATACACTAATTTTCATTACTCCTTCAAGCGGTGGAGAAGCCTCACAACGTTGCTTACCCATTTATCTAGTGCTAAGCTAAACAAATTAGAAAGACAGAGGAAGTCAAGCATCTCATACCTAAGAAGGAGGATATACAGGCAGGTTGAGTCTTCTGATGATGATTTGGATAAGGAGGATGCAACCAAACAGGGAAGGACAAGTGACAAGACAAAGCCAATGTCTAAAGATAGTGATTTTGATGATCTAGTGAATGAAGGAATGGCTTTTGTTCAAGAGAAAGATGCAGAGAACCAAGGAAAGATTGGTGCTGATGACACAAAAGCAGTTAATACTGCTGGTGAAGGAGTTAGTACTGCTGCACCAAGGACTCCTCCTACCACAACAATAGTCTTTAATGATGAGAATGTTACTATGGCTATGGCTTAGACTTTGATAAAGATGAAAGAAGAGAAAGCTAATGAGAAAAGAGTTGCTAAGGAGAAAGGAGTTGTTATTGATCAAGGGTTAGCTCAAATTAAATGTGATGCAGAGTTAGCTCAAAGATTACATGAGGAAGAGTTAGCAGAGTTGGACAGAGCACAAAAAGAAAAACAAAAGCAAGAAGAGGCTACTAATGCTGCTTTGGCTGAAGAGTTTGATGAAATTCAAGACACAATGGATGCTAATCATGAACTAGCTGTAAGACTGACACATGAAGAGCAAGAAAAATACATAATTAAAGAAAGGGCCACATTGTTAGCAGAATACTTTGAAAGAAGAAAGAAACAATTGGAAATAGAAAGAGCAGAGGAAATAAGGAACAAACCACCTACAAGAGCTCAAGTCAGGAACATGATAATTCCTTATCTTAAACATATGGGTAAGTACACTCATTAACAACTGAAGCCTAAGACTTTAGAAGAACTTCAGAAGCTATACCAAAAGGAGCAGAAGTGGATTAATGACTTTAAGCCTATGGATTCTGAAGAAGATGGTAGCAATACAAAGAAAGCTGGAAAAAGGATAAAGAGAATTACATATTCAACTAGTAAGCAAAAGTCAACCAAGAAATCTAAGGTGATAAAAGAATAAGAATCTGTAGAAGGTAATGAAGAAGCAGCGGCAGACTATGAGTAAGAAAAGGAAGAGTTGAGAATGTGGTTAGCAGTTGTTCCAAATGAAGATGAGACTTTGGATCCAGAGATTTTGTCTGTTAAATATCCTATAGTTGATTGGGAATCTCAGAACTTAGGAAGTGTTGATATGGAGGATATTCATGTTTATAAGATAATTAGAGCATATGGGAATACTAGTTATCACAAAACATTCTCTAGTATGCTGAGGAAATTGATAGACAAGACTTAATGGATTTGCATAGATTGGTGATGAAAAGGTTTGAAGACAATACTCTAAAAGGTTATAATTTGTTGCTTTGGGGAGATCTCAAGGTAATGTTTAAACCAAATGTTGAAGATGAAATTTAGAGTAATCAACAGGATTGGACTCTGATTAGCTGGAAACTATTTGAAAATTGTGGAGTTCACTCATTGCTGATGGATGGTACTTTGACCTGCTTCAACATGTTAGTAGAGAAAAGATATCCTCTCATTAAGGAAATGTTGAAGAAAATGTTGAACTAGAAGCTAGAAGCTGAAGCTGAGAGTATAATGACATTTGAGCTTCTCAAGTTTATCAAGTCATAGGTAGAAGAATGAAGAAGTGTTTGGATACACCCTCTTAGTGTTCAAGATGTTAATAATGAAGAAACTTGATGATTAACGAAGTGAATATGAAGTTTAGGGGAGGATTGATGGGAATTATGGACGTCTACAACTTAGTGTTGCTGATTCAACTTGATACTGCTAGTGATGGTTAGTGCTGCTGATGAAGATTCATGAAAACAGTCTAAGTTGTTAGTACTGTTAGTTATATTAGTTAGTACTGCCAGTACATTGTTAGTACTGCCAGTATAGTTAATACTGTTAGTTAATAGTTAGTGTTGTTAGTCTTATATAGTTAGTACTGCTATTATGATACGCATGAGTTAAATTAGGAATAGATATGCATTATCATTGTACGCATTTTGTAAACCTATTAGGGTTTCCTTAGTGTATAAAAGGAACCCTACAACATAGTTAGAGAGATATATAGAATTCATATCTCATAGTTAGTTATTATGTAACCTAGGCAGAATATTAGCAATCAATATATTCAAAGTTTAGTATTCATTGTTCTTCTTAGTATTACAAGTTAGATTCTGCATAACTTGTAGTATTCACAATCATAGTATCTCTTATAGTTAGTTTAGATTTTCCAGGATAACTAAGCTTTAACAAGCTAAGAAGATCTGTTCATTGGGATCAACAAATACATTTATATCGTCTCTCTCACTTCGAGTTAGACGATATTGAAAAGGCGGCAGTCTGCTCCACCCTCAGACTACTAAAAACCAAAAGTGCATTATCGAGTCTAGAGCCATGAGATCATCCATAAATCTCTTTAGGACACTAATACAAATTATGCTGGTTCATCACACAATGTGATAACAAGTAAGATCTTAAGAGTTCTACGCATTATCCTTGTGGTATTACCAGAACATCCGAGTGATACGAAAGTACTCACAATGAAGATGGAAATCCTCCTAAAGCCAACATCAAACAAGCTCTTGGTAGGTGACATGTGAAATCCATTATGGATCAAACTTGTGACAAATGGAAAGCAACGATGGTGCGATTCTTTATGAATCAAACTTGTTCTAGGCAGTGAATCGACGAGTAGTTTATGGAAAACCTTTCGATGTGCTCAACAGCTGATTTTCGAGCACATTGACTGTATATATCTTTCAAAACAAATGTGTTTCTGATGAAACTTGATTTTATGTTATAAAACCTTCGATGTGTCACAAAAACTCTTTTCTGAGTGACACGCGACTGACTTTAAAATCAATTTCTCATTAATCAGTAGGTTTTTAATTCACTAGTTCACTCACTCCATGCTTTGTCTACTTTGAGACGCTCCGGTTTGAGAACGGTTAGCGCAGCTACGAAACCCTGTTAAGGAGATTCTTCGTAATTCTACCTGATCATAGGCAGTATTTATACTGATTAACGGGGAACCGTGGTTATTGCAACCTTATTCAACAAAATTAAACAAAGACACTTTCGTTTGTTTATTACTAACATATACTTGCAGGAATCCCTAATGGTAGCAGCTGCTGGCAAAAGACATGTCAATTCACAACCCCATGCTCACACTTCATATTCCTAATCAAAGACATCATGATAACTGAAAGACCTACAACACAGCTTCCGCAACTCTGACGCGTGCTATCATGATCCAGAAAAGTGTGAGTATGCCGGTCTAAAGGTCACAACATCACATGGAGGCAATACTTCACTACAAGGATAACTAAGAGATCTACTGTGGCTGATGATCTCAAAGAAAGCTCAAAGATCACATAAGTCAAAGGAACTATGCTCAAAAGTCACTACATAATGTACAAATAAATCAAAGAATGAAGAATCAAAGATTACGAGATGAAGTCAAATGTTTAAGACTTAGAATGCTAGGATTCATATTGTTTTTTTAGGGGTGACCTCCCTTAGGGGGAGATTGTTAGGTTCATGAAAAAGACTCGGTCACCCTGTGTATTGTCTAGAATAGCATAGCTCATAGATGTAATGTAAGCGTATGACTTATGGTTTTGGGTCGAGTCTTTACCCACATGTAAGCCCACACCATAGCCTATTATCTAGGGCATGTAACTCACTATATAAGCCTCTTTCCAGCCATGGAAAGAGGTTGGTTGTTCATTTTATCAATAACATACATAAGGTTTTTCTCTCACTAGAAATCCTCTCTGTTATCTCTCTATAAATTGGTCAACCCTTATTCTTTCCCTTGTGTTATGATATCCAATATCCTACATAAAGAATGTTTGGAGCTTGGACCCGAATACTTAACTGGACTTGAGGAAGAAGGAGGAATCACGTAAGGAGTGTGACTTTGAGTTTTGCTACAAGACTTGTTAAATAAAGAAAAGCGCTTATTGGGAGGTGACCCAATCCATTTTATTTTTCCCGCATTTTAGGAATGTCTTGTGTGTTTTGTGTCTTGTTAGAGTTATACGTTTGTGCTAATAATTTTTATGGTTTATGCAGTATTTTTTCAGGAAATAACTAATAAAATTACGTATAGAAAATTTTCCAACAAAAACGAATGTGAATTTTCACAGTCCCTGGAGACGGCGTTAGGATTTATCCTGACGGCATTGCGTCTCCAGGATTATAAAATTTGATTTTTTTTATTATTTTTGAAAAATTAATTTTGTTTAACTTCCATAATTTGTAATTTTCCTAAAACTTGTAGAAAACCACGATTTCGTCTAGCACAATCATCCTATCTTTATTGTTTTCGTAGTGTTAAAACCCTAATCATATCATTGTATATTATCCTCCTGCCGATTTTAAGCTAGGTGTATTGGTTTTTGTCTTTGATTTGTAGGTTATATTTGATGAGAATAAGCTTTGGAGTTATTAGGAGTTTCATGTGGACGATTCTTGGATAACGATTTAACCAGCTTATCATTTGTTTCTTCTCCATTATTAAGCAAAACCAGGGGAGTACTAGTTTCTTTTCCCTTTTTCTTTCCCTTTATTCACTTATTCAGGTCCTTTTAAGAACATTGGAGACACTGTTCAATTTAAGTGTAGGGGGAAATAAGCTAGAAACTATTCCTTCAATTACATTTGCTTTTTCCATAAAATGATGTGTAATATACCGAAACATAGCATAAAAGGTAATTTCGACTCAAATTTAAATTTTTTTATGGCACATACCAATGAAAACTAAGTATTATTAACGTCTCATGGATAGGAGTTATATGACTAGCACAAAAACCATACCACTCAAAAATTCCACCCCAAAAAATGTGAGGATTGCCCCTAGATCTTTAGGAATTCAACTATCCATCTTTGATACCTAAGACAATTTTACCTTTAGCTTTCTCGAGTTAAGGAATGAGCAATCATGTATGTCACGTCCATGGATTTGTTCGTACATATGTGGTTTTGTCGCCTTTTCTAGAGCATTATATCAGTTAAAATTATATGAGAGTGTACATGTAGTATAATAAATTTTAGAACTTGTTTTTTTGATACATCCAGAGATCGCAAGTGAGATCTCATTCGTGTGATTAGGATTTGCTAAATGATAAAAGGCACTAGGATAAACCCTGTTTTAAACATGTATTTGTTATTATGGTCTCCCCGATCGTATGACTATCCCCACACCCTTACTATGCACTCATTTTTTGTGGAAGATACCCCTAGTACATCCCTCTGAGCCTATCCTTTTCACGGTTCTTGTAATTTTCCAGTAGATTCTAGATTATTAATGAAGAGCATTATTGAAACTCACACCAAATGTTACACATAAATCGTCTTAGCCTTCCTTGTATGTACTCGCTTTTAGTACATTATTGTTAAACCCAGTTAATTATTTGCTTGAGTACGTGGTTGCTATGTCGAGTCTTTTATTAGTGTATACAGTTTTGGGATGATTGTGACTCATGGTAGTTTTTATTTTATGGAGAAATGGGGAAGAAGTCAATTAATACCCCCATACATGCTTTACACATTCCATGTTTGTTGATCTTTTCAATTCGGTCATTAGATTAGTTAATGTATTGAGTAGTAAAAACTCAAGTGTAGGGGTGCATTTATAAACCCCAAGTTATGTATAATAATGTTTAAGCAAATGGCAAGGCAAACGTGTATAGAAAAAAAATCAAAAAAAATATATGAAAAAGAAAAGAAAAAAATGTACAGGCTGCCATTTTGCTTATGTTTATGTTTATATGTCAAAAATAGAGTCTGTTAGCCACAAAATATAGAGTCGAACAAGGAAGTTCCTTCATTAATTATATTAGGTCTCGGTCATTAATTAATTATACGTTGTAATAGGCTAGACGGGTAAACGGCTCTTTCTGTAATCTAATCGGTCACGTGTATCGGGCGAAAGCCCAAGTAATCCCAAGCCCGGCCCGTAGAAACACCAAGGCATGAAAGCCTCTTGGTTTTAACTATAAATACCCCTCTCCAAGGATGGAGAGGGTGTTGATTCATTTGTAAGATTTCATTTGTGTAATCAACCATTCTCATCTTCTCTCTTTATTTCTCTCTCTAACTTCTCTCTAAAATTCTTCATATCTTCTCATCTTATTTTTTTCTTATTCAAATGGTGAAGTGAAAGTGATTTTGGGTTCCGACATTTGGTATCACTCGCCACGGGTGGGTTTAGTGGTTTCGTTGTGGCAATTTTTCTATAGCTTATTTGAGCTTATTTACACACGTCATATTTTTTTCGTTTTCAAAATTTTTATTTCACTATTACAATTGATTATGGGCTGTTGACATACTCGATTACTTTGGGCTTTTCAGTTTTAAGATTTGTGACTTGATCAAACAGTTGTGTTTTTTTGTCATTTGGGCTTATTGGTCAAATAAGGGTGCGTCTTGGTTTGTCAAGACAAAAGTTCCGGGTTTCTATTTTCTATTTTTTTAACAAACGTTTTTGTTAGTTTTCAGTTTTGTTCCATAGCTTATTGTGGGTTAAAAACAGCTTTTCAAAGCTTATTTTTGTTCTTTTTTGTGGCTTATTTACTATCAAAGTTCTTATCTTAAAGCTTATTCAAGATTAAAGTTTGCTTATTTTCTTGGTGGTCCACGGTGAAAACAAAAAGAGACCAAGATCCACTATAATAGCAAAGAAGATAGTTGTACGTTTTGGTTTCTTGTGAAGGACACCGAACGAGTTCAGCCTTGTGGAACCGATCTAGACAAAAACTAGAGACCACCGATCTAGTCTCAAGACAAGGCAACCGATCTAGTCACATCTTTATAAGGGACCGAACTAGTAAAATTTCATGACGAACCGATCTAGTCATCTCTTAGAAGCAACCGAACTAGTTCATTTAGAAGCAACCAATCTAGTTAACCCTTGTGAACAAATCTACACGTTTTAAGTAATTTTTGGTTTTACGGTTTCGAGTATCGGTTGACTACACGACTTATAACTTAGACCGTTGTGTTCGTGATTCGTTTTCGATCAACGTGGTATATTCGGATTTTACCGACGATAACCGTATCATCCCGTACGATTAAAAGTTCACTCGTTGCATTTTTAGAAATTTAAAACGAAAACGAAAGTGAAATGAAGGGAACTTTTTATTAATTACCAAGAATTGAAAGTTGTCACATGCAACCCCTACATGTTTACTACAATTACACCACAAGTCCTTTGTTGCATTAACAACCCTCTTTGTTGAAATAGCTTTTCACCGTTAGTCCTTAATTGCTATGATTTCAACAATAGTCCTCCAAAGTTCAAAATTTGTGCACCATTCATCGTTTTAGCTCAACAAATCATTAACAAAAGTTCAAGTTCTTCAACTACAACAACGATTTCAACATCAATTCATTATTATATCACGGTTTTTTCTTGATTTTGTAAAATCCCGTAAAAGATTCCATTTCTTTTCACGGTTTAAATCATAGATTGGTAAAATCCCGTGAACGTTAATTGATTTCGATCCACAACAACAATCACTTTACCTGCTTAAGATCCTTCAAATCATTTTCACTTCATAATTTTCAGTAAAATGGAAACGAAAGATACTTTATCTTTGTGTTCTAATTCGGAAGAACAACAAATGCAACAAATTCAAGACAAAGCAAAAAAGAGTTGCATGGTATCTTTTCGACAACTTCATTCACACCTCAAGCTTCTTTCAAACAATGACTTAAAAAGGAACTCGAACGCGAGTCTGGATTCAAACGTGGCTTTTGCACACTCCTTTGGTCAAGTATAGAGACTTTCACATGCACAATGTTCCTATACGTGGATCAACTAGAAAAGCAACTTGACAAAGAAGAATTTCAAGAGATTGGATCAATGGCTTCTTTTAAAGTACTCGAGACACAGTTTCAGATGTTTATCAAGTCACGGATTTATTTGGATGATGAATATGTTGTAATGACACGCAACTACTTTCTATAATACACTCAACTCGCGATTCCAGAATTACGTGACACACTAATCCAACACATGGAATCTGTTAAAAAGTCGATTGATGAAAGAGCACAGCATAAACGAGAGTATGACAGCTGGGTGAATAAAAGACAGATTCAGACAAGAGAGGGAAAGGTTGATACGGGCAAAGCATTGGATGTTAGTTTGGTTAACACAGAAAGCAGTAGGACAGAATCAAAAGAGCAGGATACAAGCAGTAGATCAGGGAATGATGCACATGTTGATGAGGCAGATTTCAAACCCATATATGATGAAGAGCCAATGGTTGAGGTACAAACAACTGCTGAAATCAATATATTTGCTACTGGACAACAGCATACTGAGCAACTTGAATTCAATAATGAAGGAAAGGTTCACCAGAATGCTGAACAACGTCATGACACATGTCCTTTGCCTGCTACATTAACTGATAACCAGACAACAAAACTCTCAAATCAATCTCTCAAATTTGAAAATATTTATCTCAAAAAGACTGTTGCCCAATTTTAAAAAGATTTTTTAAGAATGGAAGTACATTTTGTTAATCTTGAACTTAAATATCAAAATCAAGCTTTAAAAGAAGGGCAACATGGTCAATTTTCGAAAGTAAAAAGTAATGAAGCCAAGGTTAAACATGACATAGATGTAATTGAAACAATAAACATCGAATTGGAACATAAAGTGGCTAAGTTACTCAAGGAAAATGAGACTTTGAAAAGGCATTACAAAGAAATGTTTATATCAAGACAACGAGAGCTAAGAACATAGAACACACAACTTCTTTGATTGCAAATAATGATAAATTTAAAGCTCAACTTCAGGAAAAAGGGTTTGCAATTGCAGCATTAAAAATGAGTTAAGGAAATTAACAGGAAATAGTGTGAATACTAAGTTTGCAAAACCATCAATCTTGGGAAAACCGGTTGGACAACCACTCAAAAACCAAACCGTTGTTAGACAACCGACTGCGTTTAAGTCTGAACGACCTAGATTTTCAAAGCAACGGTTTGCCTCCCAAGTTGATGTCAACAACGATTTGTCAAAACTAGTCACTACACATTATTTGACTAAGGAAAGAGAATCTGCTGTTGCAAAACCTCATCCCATGATTGCACCTGGCTCATCTAGGTATAGCTCAAATGACATGGTTCATAATTACTACCTAGAGGAAGCTAAGAAAAAGACATAAGAAAGTAGTAGGAATTCAGAACCTAGTGTGATGCCTTCTGCTAGATCACAAAGCACGGCAAATGGTAGCAAACCAAAACCTAGGATCAATAACCAAAAGTCTAGGAATTGGCTTGCATCTAAGAGTAGTTGCGTCACGAAAAAGACTGTGCCCATAGCAGAACACTCTAGGAATTCTAGAAGTTTTTCTAACTTCAAACATTTTGTTTGCTCAACAAGTCAGAAATGTGTCTTTAATGCCAATCATGATTCTTGTGTAACAAAATTTCTGAATGAAGTCAACTCACATGCTAAGGTTCCATCCAATAAGACAACAAAAAGATACATACCCGTAGAGCAAACAAGTTTTGCAAAGAAACCAAAAAGACAGATCCCAAAAAGACAAAGGTCTTCAATCAAAAAGACTTTCGTTGTGCATGAGAAAACAATGACTCATAGATCTTGTCTTAGGTGGAAACCAACGGGTAAAATTTTCAAGACAGTTGGTCTTAGGTGGGTTCCTACTGGAAAGATATTCACATCTAGCACAACCAAGGTTGACAGTGAACCCCAAAATGGTTCAAATGACGATATCACTAACCAGTATGAATGCAAACAAACTCTTGATGTCAGTGCAGGTACACTTAACATACATGCAGGTACATCTTTAAATCCTACAAAGGAAGGACTCCGAGTTTGGTTGCTGAAAAGACTGATATCTGAGAAACCAGGGCTTCAAGGAATTTTGATCTGATGAACAAATAATGACTTCTGATCATAACAGTTCAGAACTTGGAATTCACGACCACAGCAATGAACTGTTAACTTCAAAGCTGGTTCCAAAAGTTGTTCCTCCAGCAGACAAGACAACTACATCACGACAAGAGTTGGAATTACTATTTCACCATCACATAACAATGCTGAGGTCAACATGTAAATATTTTTTATAAAACAAAATACAAAAATATAAAATTTCAAAAAGAAAATACAAAATCAAAAAATCAGAAAATGTTTCAAAAAATATTCTTCTCGACATGTCTCTTGGAATTGATAACATTTACGTACCTAGAAATGTTGATTAACATCGACACGGGCGTGTAAATGAAGTTCGAACAGGAGTTTCAAATGTTTTCAAAACATGTCATTTCTAATTTTTCTTAATGACTTGTAATCACTCTCAGATTGCAACTCGGTCCCGAACGACAAAGGAGAGTGTACGCATAAGTGCGCTTATCCTTAGCGTTAGAAGAGAAGTCTTCTAACATTTGGTTTTTCAAAAAGTTGAACACAATTTTTTAAGAATTTCTCAATGACAATTCAAAATCTTTCAAAATTGTGTGTTCAACACTCCTTCCCTCATATTGTTTTACAAGACAATTATTCTACATTTGGTGTCATTTTTTAAATGAGTCAAAGTTTGAGAGGGAGTTTTTCTGAAAAACAATGTTTTAATGATTGTTGGATACATCATAACATGACAATTCTTATGTATTCAACACATTATAAAAGGTCTTAATAACATCTAAGGAATAATAATGACTATTAAATAGATTGATTGTTATAAGATGATTAGGTGGTTGAGCACAAATTTTCAATAATTATTCAATAACAATTCTTAATCTTTTAAAATTGTATGCTCAACAATGCCAACCCTCAATTTTATATTCATTTTACAACTTGGTATCATTGTTTTTTGTGTCAAACATATGTAAAATTGAGGGGGAGCAAGTATATGTTCCATATAATTCATGCTAAGTAAACGTTTTTCCCATGGCTTTTCAAGACAAATTTTAATCACACAGTATTTCAAAAACTAAGTGAATTAGTATTTAAAATAAGGGGAGAAATGTATTTAAAATGTGATCTTTAAAATAATAAGTGATCTTATCGACTCAAAGTGCTTGATACTCTTCGAAAAAGGTTTTATGGTTACGATCTCATACCCTACAACATCTTATTTCACGACGATTCTGAAGTCATAAGGTGGTAAGGTTAGGTATTTGTCCTATGATCCAACCAGAACCGGAGGGATCTACCCAAGGACACTCCATAGTTAGAAATAGCAGTCCTTAGGTATGATTGGAGATGAATGTGTATAAGGGAAGAATGCCGACTAAGATTGAGCTAACACTGGAACAATCACAACAAGGTGTTAGTAATGACGTCTTGGTAAGCATTGAAGGGGTTGAAGAATTAAAAAGAAATGTATGGATAAAGGGTGAAAAGAAAGAAGCCCTCCACACAACTTAGGCAGAAACCGGGTCAATACATATGCTGTCAGAATCACAATGTTGATTGCTGACATTGAAGACGACATCATGGACCCAGTGATGCAATGCACAACCCTTCCCAGCCATTCGGGTTTCTCTCAAAAGAAACTTGTCTCATTTGTCACGGAGATACACACGACTTCTATTGACTTTCTCACTCCGAGTTAGTTAATATTGAATAGGTGGCAGTCTGCTCCAGCCTCCGATTACTAAAAACCAAAACGCAACTATCGAGTCTAAGCCAAAGATCCATAATAAATCTCATTTAGGACACATTCCATTACTAACACTTGTTGAACACACAATTGTTACAAGATGTTAACAAGAGTCTACGCATTATCCTAGTGATGTGCCAGAATCTGAGTGGTACTTATGTACACACAATGAAGATAGAAATCCTGCTTGAGTAAGCGTTCAAACAAGCTCCTTGGTAGGTGATTGCGGTTCTATATGAATCAAACTTGTGTCACTGGAAAGAAACGATGGTGCGAATTTCAATGTGATAATCATGCATGTTCAGGGAAATGAATTGACGGCTTAATCAGAAAGATAGGTAACTATCTGGAGTTCACTCTTACGTGTTGTCTGGCTTTGTAGAGTTCGGGTAATGAGAACTAGCAAGCCATGGTAACCCTGTTCAACGTGATTATGTGAATATACCTGATCACAGGTCCGTATTTTATTGTAACACGGATCCTACGGAACCGAAGGTTAATCTACCAATCTGGACGTCTGACAAATCCATATTCCTTTCCACTCGCTTTATTGCTAACTGTTTTATTACGGATTTCACATAAAGATGGAGATGGTGCTGCCCTTATTCAGCTGATAGTCGGATTCATTAACTACATGCTCATGCTCAAACTACAAAAGACATTACTATACGCATCGAGATTCAAGAATCATGGAAAGCTTTTTTTTTTTTTTTTCTTTTCTTTTTCTTTTTTTTTTTAAGAATTAAAGAAAGGATTCCGCACAAGTCAGAGTCTACATGATCTTCTTCAAAGATATAAGTCTGTGAAGGGGAGATTGTTAGCAAGCTTTCAAGATGATGCAAAGTATGAGCATGTTGGTCAAGACACAAGATCGCAAGGTGGCAAAGAAGATCAAGACGGAAGGATAAAGATTCAAAGATCTCAGACGAAAAGACAAAGTCACTAGACAATGACAAAAGCTCAAGATCATAGATCACAAAGCATGAAGGAACAAGCCTACAACGTTGACAGAGACAAAGATCATAAGAGCTTAACGACAAAAGCAATCTCATTGATCTCACGAAGGAGTGTCACAATGAACTCACTTCGGGGGAGATTGTTAGCCTCAAAATATTGAGTCGAACAATGGAAGTTCGTTCATTAATTATATTAGGTCTCGGTCATTAATTAATATACGTTGTAATAGGCTAGACGGGTAAACGGGCTCTTATATGTAAGCTAACCGGTCACGTGTATCGGGCGAAAGCCCAAGTAATCCTGAGCCCGGCCCGTAGAAATACTAAAGGCATGCAAGCCTTTTAGTTTAGGTATAAATACACCTCACCAAGGAAGGTGAGGTGGTTGGTTCATTTGTAAACATTTCATTTTGCAAGTAATCCTCCCATTTTCTCTACTTTCTCTCTCTTGTTTCTCTCTCTACAATTCTTCTCATCATCCTAGCTTATTTTCTTGTTCATCAATATGAAGTGAAGTGATTATTTGGATTCCGACACTCATGCCTTAGTTGATATTATTCCCATTGTCATTCAACTCCATCATACCTAAGGACTTCTATTCTATCTATGAAATGTCCCTGGGTAGATCCTTCCGGTTCAAGTTGGATCAAGGGATAATACCTAAACTTACCACCTTATTACTTCCTTGATCATCGTGAGGTAGTTGGTTGTTTGGTATTAAGATCAGAACCATAAAACCATTTGAAAATCAATCAAAGTGTTTGATATAAATCAAAACTTTTAACACTTTGAAAGTTTCTCTTTAAGAAATACTCCCCATACACATGTGCATCATAACTTTGAAAGATTTTTCGCACATGAAGGAAAGAGTTTTGCACTTGAGTCAAATATGATCGCATTTTAATCCAATTTTCTCTCCCTCAAAAATAGCATAGCATATGATATTTTTGACATCAATGGATTAAAATAGCTACTTGAGCTTTTGAAAGCACATGGGAGACAGTCACATTTTAATCCAGTTTTCTCCCCCTCAAAAATAGCATAACATATGATATTTTTGATATCAATGGATTAAAATAGCTTATGAGTTTTTGTAAGCACATGGGAGAAAACGGATATAGCATGATTATGATTTGGAACATTTCTGAATGTTTTTAAACAATTTTGAGAAACTAGTTGTACCAAGTGTGTCTATATCTAAAACGAATGGTCACCAAGCCGCTAACAATAGTTTCGGATACTCTCAAACGGATGCAACCCAAACGATGTTAACAACGCTTTCGAGTATCCTAGACCAGATGCAACTTAGATCGCTGACGCGCTTGTCGATATACTTGACAGAACTATTTTGACTTGAAAATTTTCCTTTTGTTTTTAAAAAAAATATTTCTCTTTATACTCCCCCTCAATAATAAAACACTTCACTTTGTATGACATCAAAATTATATTGAGGGATGGAATGAGTGTTGAGCACATTATTATGAAAGATTTTGAATTATTATTAATAAATTCTTGAAAATTTATGCTCAAACACTTCATGTTTTGAAAAGCTCCCCCTCAAAAATAGCATAAATCAAAAAGTTATTGAGGAAGAGAGTGTTGAATACACAAATTGAAAGATTTTAATTTTTTTTTTTTGAGAGATTATTGAAAATTGTGTTCAACATTTTAAAAACTTTTACTTGAGCACAAGATTTGGAATATCTTAATGAATTAGCTCAAGTCCGAGAAGTTGTAAGCTTCCCGTTGTGAGGATAAATGTACGAAAATGTACGCTTTCCTTTCTTTGAAGAACGAGTCCTAAGCTGACATTTACTTAGAAGTCGTATATCCCAAGCAAACTTTTTGAAAGAATTTTGATAAAAATTGCTCATGACAAAGACGACTTCTCTTCTTTTAAAGATAAACCGCACTGAAACGTACACTTTTCTTTTATTTGAAAACCGGGTTGTAATCTGACATTTGATTACAAACCATTGTGACATCGAATTAGACAACAACCTTTGGAACCCATTTAAGCACAGTGCTAACGGGTTTGCCAAGTTTTGAAAACCAATTGAAAGTTGTGTCAAGTCGATGTAAAGATGTTGAGTTCCAACGAGGGCTTCAAACCGGTGTTTCATTTAAAAACAACTCTCGTGGAATCAACGAAGATTTAAAATTCGTTTTAATTTTCCATTGATTATTGAAACTCGGTGTTTCTTATGGTGTTTTAAAACTTGTTGATGAAGAAGATTTCCATTTGTTGTTAACATTTGGTGTATCATTCTGAATTTTTTATAAACGTTTGAAAATCTTCCATTGTTTTTGTTTTTCAAAGCCGAGTCATTCTTGTTTTTCATTGAAAGCACTTTTGATTTAGAATATTTGAAATATTTTAAATGACTTTGCTTTGGTCTTCACACTTGTTTTACTGGTGTAAAATGAGAGTGTGGAGTTACAAAAACCTGATTCTTTTCTTTTAAAGCACTTGTCTTAAAAACCATTTGAGAGGTAGGTGTTTCAAAAGTTTGAGATTTCTTAGAAAACCTCCACACTTGTTTTACCGGTGTAAACAAGAGTGTGATGTTTCAAAAGATTGATTCTTTGCATTTGAAGCACTTGTCTTAAAACCCTTTTGAGGAGTAGACGTTTCAAAAGTTTGAGATTTCTTAGAAAACTTCCTATCTTTTTGCAAAGAATAGGTTGTAAACTGAGAAACCCTTTTTGAAAACGGTATAGAGGATTCGCCCGCGTGATCCTTTTCTGAAACACTTACTTTAGGTTTTAAAGATTTTAAAACATTGGTTTTCCTTTTTGTCCGGTTAAGAGAATAAAACTTTACTTTTAAAGCATTATACGAAGTTCTCAACTCATGATATTCCTTTTGACAAGAACGAAGATCTTGTGATGCCAATTTTGATTCTAACGATGCAATTCGTTTCAAAACCTGATCTTTTTCATTTTTAGGTAAAGATTGTGCAGTGACTGGTTTTGACAAATCCTTTTGCACAACAACTTTAGGAGTAAACCATGATTCTGAAATTTGAGAGTTTATTAAAAGTTTATCAGCACGTGGTTTTCCCAAAATCGAAGGTTTATCAAACTTAGTTTTCATAGACTTCCCTTTCAGATTTTCAAGTTGAGTCCTTAAATGATTAATTTTTTCAAAAATTGATCCTTTTCTGCTTTAGAATTATCAATCTTTCGAGCCAATTGTCGTTCGAGAACAACTTTCGTATTTTCAAGTTTTTCAAAATATGCTTCGAACTTGGTTGTTCTGTTTGACAATTCAAGCTTAGCATCATCAAAATCTTTTGTTTGTTGAGTTAAAACTTTTTCAAGCTTGACAATCTTTGTTTGAAGAACACATTTTGCATTTTCATAAATATTCTCCCCTGATTCCTTTTCAAGTTCAGAAATATTACTCTCAGTAATTGAACATGGGGTGGAATCATCTTTACCTAAAATGTGTTCAAACTTTTTATCCACAACTTCAGACACATCAGACTTCAACTTTTCTGCCTCGTTTTGTGGTATGTTTAAATTTTGTGTCGAAGGTCGTGACTTTTTGATCGAATCAAATAAGTTTTTGTACACAAACTCCAAGTGTTTATTCTCTTTAAGCAATGAAGCCACTTGATGTTCCAACTCAATGTTTTTAGTTTCAATCTCAGCAAAATCGAATTTAACTTTGACTTTATCACATTGATTAGTCTCAACCCTTGACCTTTGGACTGACACAAACAAATCTTTATAAGTCTATTTCAAATGTGCATTTTCAATTTGTAAGGATGTCAAAAAAATCTCATTTTATTTTTGCAATGTTTTTAAAGAATTATTTTTTTGAGACTTGTGCTGAAGTGCGATTTCAAAAGCAATACTTTTTGCCTCTAATTTTGACAAATCTTTTTCTAAGTCAACAATTCTTTTTGACTTCTCTTCTGTAACATCAAATGCATCATTACAAAACGTATCAGTGGTTTTACTCTCATTTGAAACATCTTTTGACTCTTTTGAAAATCGTTCAATTTCATCTTGTAGATTCTTATTCCCAATTTCCACACAAGAGGTTATGACAAGATTCTTAACATCTTCAGCTAAGGTTACTTCCAAGAGTCGATCTTTTAAAAGCTCGTTTTGTTTCAAAGTTTTATCAAAATCACTTTCCATTGAATAAAAAACGTCCATCATTTATTTTATGTCTTATGAGAATCGTTTTTGAAATATTTCAAGATTCAAATGAAAGTTTTGAAGAATAGGTTTCACCTCTTGTTGACAAAAATTAGTTAAACGAATGTGTTCTGGACTTGTATAAAAATGCTTTCACGTTTGGAAGATTTTTGTAATAATTCAAACAACGTGCTAATTTCATTTTCCATTTTTTCCAAATACTGTTTCATGTTGTTTGGACTTGGCATTGATGCACAAGGTGATTTCGATGTACTTGCATTTAAAGGAGTTTCAGAAAATATAAAAGTTTTTGAAAAGTATTTTTGTTCAAGAGAAAGTTCAACCTGTGGAAAAAAAGTTTCATAAAGTTTGTTCAATTTTAGATAATCGATTGGTTTTATCTTTAACTCTTGAACTTTTTCATCTTTTTGAAACTCTTTCATTTTTAATCGACTCTTTTCAGCATCCTCAAGAGTTTCCTCGGAATCAAACACATGCAGTTGTACATTCTCATCATGAAGTTCATAAGCATCATACAACTTAGGATTTTTGGCATTATCTTGTGAAAGCACATAAGGACCTTTATATCCCAAACCCAAACTACGTATATTATCCCGATATGCTGTTTGTTCATTTGTAAGCAACCAAAGTGTTTCAGTTGATTTGCCCATTTTACATATAATGTTTTCAAGATCTTTGTTTTTATTTTGCAACTCAAGGATTTCATTAAGATATTTATCCTCGTGATGTTTAACATTCACTTTCAACGTATTACTTGCATGACATATACTAGCAATTTCAATGTTTCTTTTTTAAATTTGATTTGCTAACTCACTTTTTTGTTTTTCAAGATCGTCGTTTTTCAATTTTTCATCAAGAAGTTGAGTTTGCAATTCATCATAATCCATTTTCAAGACGGTGACTCGTTTCTTTCCCAAAATCGTAAGCCTTTCCTTATACATTTTAAGTTCTTTAGTTAACAAATTATTTGCTTCTTTAAGTGCTTTATTATTCTCGTTTGTTTTCTCAACTTCATGATTAGAATAAAATCATTTTCAAACAATCCATTATTTGACCATTGTACCCGAGTTTTGTCTTTGTCATGAGAAGATTTGGCAATGATGATATCATAATCTGAACCATTCTTACTGATCTTTGTACCTTCAGCATCTGTATCTTTCCCTGCTGCTTTTACCCCGCTGTTCAGTGAAATCCAAATTATCATTTAATATTCTTCCTACATTCATCATGCTTTCCTGTTTCTGCAACTCTATTTCCTTCAACCGTTTCACTTCGTTCCTTCCTTCTTTGACATTTCGTTCTTTTATTCGCAATTCTTCTTTGAGAAGTACTCGTGCATCAATTACCTTTTCCAGGTTATTTAGATAATAAATAAGATTTTGTTTGATGGAGTCAGTGTTCCATCCTCTGTGAACGCATTTGGTAAACACTTGCGAGTGTTTTTCATAATCCAATGAAATCGAATGGTTCAAATATAAGAATTGACAAAACAGTTTCTTGACCTCTTGAAAATATTTCTTTGACTCACACTCATGAAATTTAACTAGTTTATTTATGTTTTTGAAGAATTCGTCTTTGACACCTTTCTCAATTCTCTAACAACGATTCATATTATACGCTTGTCCAAAGAGAAACTCAAATGAGTTGTGATGAGACGATTCTACAATTTTGATATCTAAATCCTGAAAAAATGACTTAAGTGATTTAAGAGCACTTTCGTATTTTTTTCCATTAAACTCTCTTGTTCTCGCAGTTGTTGCAATTCTCTCACGTCATTTTCCAAGCATGAAAATACCATATCTTTTGATTCCATTTTTTTCGATATATCATAAACACAATCACAAATGATATCTCAAAACAAACTCAATTAAAATTCAATCCGAATACTATCCAACCCAAAACTGCAATCACTCACTAACCCAAATCTTTCTCGGTTATCACAGTTTTCACAAAAGTATCAATCGAAAAGGAATCAAGATTACGATAAAACCGTAAATGATCAATTTTGATTGAATTTAAGCGTTTTATGTAAGACCAAAAATGTATTTTGTAATCACAACTTTCCTATATGATTTCAATTTTCGGTAAACACTAAAAAATAACAAATCCTACTCGTGATTATCAAAGATTGTATATTTTCGATGAAATTATACAATCTTTGATAATGAATCAACAATACGATACAACCGTAAAGTGAGCAATTTCGAAGAAATTGTTGCGTTGAAATATATTTCCGAAAATTAGCTCCGCAAATTTGATACAACCGAAAATGTGAGATTTACCAAATTTAAATTGATAATGAATCACAAGATCAATAAAACCGAAAATATGAACACAATCAATTCTCAAGCGTTTTTAGAATGTTACCGAAAAGTAAAACTACTACAAAAATCGATAAAACCAAAAGTGTGAACTACGTTTAGAAAAATAATGATCCTATAGTAACTTCAAATTCGATGAAACCAAAAAATGAAGAACTAATCTATTACAACTCGATAATCAAACGAATACAGTGGAAATGAATACCGAAAAATGATAAAATCCTTATCCATCCACAACTAAACACGCTCGTATTAATATCACACAATGATATATAAATTTGTAGCAAACGTTTTCTTTCCATAAACCAAAACCAAAATGCATAACATAAATTTATAGCCCAAATCAGTACGCAGCCCAACAAGATGTTATATCAATTTTGGAAAAATATATTAGCCCAATTCAGTTGATATTACCCGGCCCACAACAAGTAATACTCACACACGAGCTTTATATAAAACTCAAACCCTAACCCTAATATTTAACACACACATGCCTCTCTTTATTTTCCTCTGATAAAACACAGCCAACAAACTTCTTATTACTACTGGTTTATGTCTTCTTCACACATAACACAAAATTTGTCCCTTGAATCTATTATGACATCACACAAAACCCGCTGACCTTGCTGAGCCCTTTTGTATATTCACTTAAACACAAAATCAGTCATACCAACTCAAAGATTAACACGAAATGCGTCAAGATTTCTTTTCAACAAATCATAGGCAGGTTATCTCTGAGTTTTCGTTTTTGATTTTGTTAAACCGGAAGAAAGATTGAATGAAACACTTTTTTTTGTTCATTTCTTTATAATTTCGAATATACAAAGAAGTTGTAGGCTTTAAAAAGATCTAAGATGAGATGGGTTTCTTGTTCTTGAAGTTCTTTGAATCTTGTAAGAGCTATGAAAGACCCAATAACTGAGATCTTTGTTGATTTTGTTTTTATTTTGTGTTCTTGAAAATTAAAAGAAGTTAAGTCTTCAAAAACAATCAATGATGACTTGGTTTATGTGTAATGAAGATCTTTAAAGATTCTTAACACTCGTAAGAGATGCACACAAAGACCGAAACTGAGATTGACTTCTCTTTAATTTTCCGTTTTTACTTTGAGATGGGATTTATGATTTAGACTTTGGATTTGTTGATGTGGAGAAGAATTTGTTGGTGATGTAGATCTAGGTTTGCATGTGGTATTTTTGTTCAGATCTGTGATGATATTTCTTTTGTGTTTTAGATCTTTAAAGGTCTATGAATCTTATTGTTGTAGACACAAAGAAAAATCTAAGATCTAAGTTTGATTCTTCTGATTCCTTTTGATAATGGTGTCACTAAATTTTTTTCCAAAATTGATTTGTCGAATTTGAGTCTGTCAAAATTAAGTCATGTCAAAAATTAGTCTTATCGAAATTACTTCTTGTCGAAATTGATCTTTGTCGAAATTAATCTTTTGTCGCAAATGAGTCTTGTCGAAATGATCAAATCAAAGGTACATTAGTTTGATTTCAGATATGTGAGGAATGCTTTGTGTGTTTGGTTCTGTTAAAAGAATTTGTTTAACACACAAATAAAGCTGAGATCTTTTGACTCTTGATGTTTCATTACTTTTCCTTTCTTGTTTTCTTTTACTTGAAACAAATCCGATTCTTATTCAGTTCTTTTCCAAAATGCGTTTTTTAAAACGTCTTTGACCAAAAATGCGTCTTTGACCGTTGACCACAAGTCAATATCAAAATTGACCAGACAAATATCGATAAAAGCATTTGTTGTTCTAAAATTTAAATTCGATGAAAGTTGTTGGTATTGAAATTTGCTTAGATACAATCGAAATCAGCTTATTCAGCACAAAATAAGCAGATTTAGCACTTGTACAAAATTAACATACGATAAAACCGTAAGTAGATAATTTCGATTGCATAAAACACAATTGAAATTAGTACAAATAGGCTGAAATCTCTTTTTAAGCCCTCGAATAAGCTTGCAAACTCAATAAGCACAAGAATTAAGTTGTGTTTGACAGATTAAGCACAAAATAAACTGGTTTTGACTTTTGACTTTTGACTTTTTGAAAACTCTAATTAGCAGATTAAGCACAGAAAAGTAGAAAACACAACAAAAGCTTTTGAAATAAGCTGATAAACACGAAATAAGCTCGAAATTAGCTGATCAAACCTAATAAGCAACCAACACACGAAAATCAAAATAAGCACACGATAAACACGAATAAGCTCGAAATAAGCTTAAATAGGCCATCTTAATAAGCTGTCAAAATAAACTGACGAAATAAGCACTCCTAAACGACACAAAATTGTTCTTTGGCTCTAGTACCACTTGTTAGGTCTTGATTTTAGGATCAAATAAGGAATAGAGTGTGTGTTTAGGTGTTTATGTGTGTGTTTATTCTAGAGAGAGAA